>JAMPIV010023065.1:0-256699 GCA_024509875.1 Oreohelix idahoensis
ATTTAAAGAAAAAAATATAAAACTTGTTTTATCATCATTCGTAATCATCCAGTCATTATCTCATGTATTTTGTTATTCATCATTCTTAATCACCATTCTATTATCTCCATGTAGCTGTTATATTCATTATTCTTGTATCATCTATTCATTGCTCATGTAGCTGTTATATCCTCATTCTTAATAATCCTTCATTAGCTCCAATTATCTGTTATTTATCATCATTTCCTTAATCTTCCATTCATTAGCTCATTTAGTTGTTATATCATCATCACCATTCAGCTCCCAAGGAGGTGTAGGTCTCAGTATAACATGGCAAGTTTTCTGTTTTGTGTGCCATCAGCTCAAGTTCTTTCCCATTCTTCTTCATTCCCTTGTTCTCCATGTTTCAGAGGCCATACAGTAGGGCAGACCTGACATTTGAATTGAAGATTCTGATGTATGTCTTTGGCTTGATTTTTTTTAATCTCCATATATTTCCCAGTGCAATGAAAACTCCTCTCGCCTTCTGTTTTTCTTATTATGAACATTGTCTGTCCCTCCAACAGTAATAATATTGCTGCGGTGTTTCTTCAAGTGCAGTATTTCTATCGATTCGCATTATCTTTGTTTTATCCTTGTATATTCTCAGACCTGCTTGCTGTGACCTCTCAATGAGTATTTTCATTTTGTCTTGTATCTATCTAATTATGGTCATGGGACATAATTTCCAGGTCATCTGCAAAATCTAGATCATCAAGCTGTTTAGTCAGAGTCCACTGGATTCCATTCTTTTGGGTGAAGTCGATGTTTTTCGTAACCCAATCTATAGCCTGTAAGAAGAGAAATGGAGACAAGAGGCATCCCAGTTGCTCTCCAGTTCTTTTCCCAAACGGTTCTGCAAGTTGTCCTTCATGAAGAACTGTAGGTCATAAATCTTCAGGTGGATTCGATAATGCCTGTTCAATTTCCAAAATGATTCACTGTCTGCAGTCAAATACCACAATTCAAATGTAAAGAGGAGTTAAATTTCAGACTTTATTCCTCTATTATTCTCAGTGTGACTGTCTGATATGTATTGCCGAAAACCTGCTTGTTCATCTCTCAGTTGTCTATGTATGGACTTTTAAAATCTTTCTTCTTCTGCATTCTTCCTGAAAAGGACGTTTGTTGCATTGTGTTGCCATTTACAGCAAAGCTGCTATATCTGCTCCTTTCGGCCCGACATGTCTGACTTTGGCACGGAATTTTTGTAGGACCAGGTTTGCCTTCCCACTTCGATCCCTACTCTCTCAGCCAGACTGCAGTGATGCAGCCTGTTTCCAGGACCACCACGTGGAGGTGGAGTAGGGTCTTGGTCAGCTCTGGTTTGCTGACCCTGACGCAAGCAGTCAGCTATGGGTCGCTGACTGCATTCCTCACTTTTGACCTTCAAATCTTTCAATGATGATCCTCTTGAATATGTTTCCTGGCATTGATAGTAACATTATTCCTCTGTAATCTATGCACTCTTGTAAATCTCTCTTCTTAGGCAACTTGACCAGATATCATTTCTTCCATTCTGCTGGTATTTCTTTTCTCTCCCAGACTTTACCTAGTAATTTGTATAACATCTCTGTAGTGGTGTTAATATCTGCTTTGATGGCTTCTGCCGGAATGCAATCTGGACCAGCTGCTTTTCGATCTTTTAGAAGCTTAATGTCTTCCTTCCTAAGTTGGATTTCCACCATGCTTTGTGATGGCATTCTCTTTTTCCCAGTACTTTTTCATACATCTCATTCCATATATTTTTTATATGTTGCCAGTGGTCCTCTGTATTTGCTGCATCTTCCAGCTGTTGGAGCACTTGGTATGTAGTGTTTAAGTTGTTGGTCTAATGTTGTGCTTACATATTTGGTGGTAATTTCTTTCTTTATTCTATTTCCTTGAATCTTTATATCTGTTGCACTGTTGTTCATTACCCTGCTTCTACTGAGTATAATCCCTACTATTATTAGCATATGTCATTTAATTGGAATCTCCACATTCTGAGACCTTGCTATTTGAATTTGTAGATCTTTACATAGTTTGAGGAAGGTCTTTCTAGTTCTCTAGAATGCTTCATCATTTGCAGATTGAGATACTATTTTTCTTTTGTCTGTGAATTCCTTTCCAAGGTCATTAACCTTTGTGGAAGATAATGTCTTTTGGTTTTTGTTTTAAGGACCATCTTCATTGCACATGGACAACACCATCAGTGCTCCGATCTGCTCCCTTAGATCACACAAGGAAGATCTCAGCACAGTGCACGAACTCTGTATCACTGGCAAGGATCCTAGTGTGTGTACACAGGAACCACATATTCTATAAATATTTTTGTGGTGGGTAGTTTTTTCTAATTTTTAATTTTTGCCAGGCAGCAGCTATATGGCTTACTCTTTACGATTTCCAACTGCTGGGGGATTTTTAACTTGCACACAGGACCTCCTACTTTTTCACCCTTATCCAAGAAGGCTAGGCATCCAATATCACTACCCAGGAGATCTCACTAACCAGAACATCAGAGGAGAGTATGAGATCATTAGGAACCACTGGTTCTGAACAAATTTCCATAAATGACATTCCATGCACTGGGAAGCGAACCTAGTACCTTTAGAACTCGAGGCAGACACCATATCTCTTAGCCGCTGCGACCTCCAGATAATGTCGTTGACTGAACAGATCCTTTGGGAACTCCATTTTGTTGTTCATGTAGCTTTGATTTGTCATTATTTATGTATATTTTAAAGTATCTTTCCTGTAAGAAGGTTTCTGTGTAGTTATAAACTTTTCCTGAGATACTTATCCTGTTAATCTAGTAGAGTGCACCTTCTCTCCAGTGCTCATCATATGCTCATTGTCAAATCACTGTTTTTGCAATCCTTGTAAATCTGGTTGATCCATTATGTTTTCATTTTTCCTGAAACTGGATTCAGTTGGACTGTACAGGTTATTTTTTTTAATCTGTTGTTCACCATGGTCTCTATTATTTTCCCAGTTGGGATGTCAATGCTATTAGTAAGCAGGAACTCACATCATGTGCCACTGAACAGGGTTTTAATATTAATATAACTTCTGCTACTTTCCATACCTTAAGTGATTTTTATTGTTCCACGTAGTGTCATATAGAGAAATAATTTTTTCTATTGTGTTTTTAGGTATTTAAAAAAAATTCATAGCTTACGATATCTTGTCTTGAGACTGACTTCTCATTTATCACTTTCTCTACTTCTGTAACTTAAATTTTGGAGTATAGATACTTTGTTTCTTAATTGAGCATAGCGGACATTACAATGTGAGATGAAATTTAAAAGTCAATTTTGGAAGTGGGATGCAAAGAATTCACCTGTCTGCAAGGATTTTTAAAAAAATCTTTTTTTTTTTTTTCTGTTAAGTGTCTCCCTGCCCCTCCTTCCCCTACACCATTTCTTTTCTAGTTTATTTGCAGTCTTTGCAAATCTCAATCATAGACAAGTATATAAAATTGTAGATTTGACCTTAAGTATTTATGTTGTGTGAAAAATAATATACTCTTAAATTATTTTATATAGTTTCATAGTAGGTTCATTTTCTAAACTGTAAGTATAATGACTTGTTTGGGTGGTTTTTTTATGGTTAAAGCAGTCATTATTTTTTAATGTCAGACAACCCAGGCTTTAAAACTTCAGAGCAGTGTTCTTAATTTTGTTGTCCCTCAAATTAATCACTCTAACCAAATTTTCAAGTCTGTACCATTATCATTGAGTGTCCTATTTGGTGAATGGTTAGAGAGCTTGCCATGGCAAAGTTACCAGGTTCTAGGATCATAACCTGGTTGCATTGTGCTGCATAATACCCAACTGTAAATGGGTGCCTGATGCTATTAAGTTATGGAAGGCAAAGGCAGTGAGTTCACTCCACATCATAAAAGCTATTATATAGTTTATTGGCCTCTAACATTTCACTCCCCTACAGCAGTATGTACTGTAGAATTACCTTTCTTTGGGGATACTATGAGAAGAGGAAATCTGGAATACATTGTGGAAACAGGAAAATTTGATTGAAAAAGAGAGAGGATGATATGGAAAACAGAAACATCATATAAGAAGGAAGTAATCCACTTTCTCTGGGCTTGTTATGAGAAGAGGAAAACTGTAATATATCATGACAGCTGGAAATATTGAAGGGAAAAAAGAAACAGAGGATGACAAAGAGAGAAGATAATGCACAATCTAACATCATGGCATGGAAAGACACCAACAACAGTATTGATAAATACCACTGAGGATAAGATGTTGTGGAGAGACCTTATCACCAATGCCAGTTGGATGGTACTTGAAAAAGAATATCTTTACTGTGAGCATATCAATTGTTTTTCTATAGCTCATTCTCATTCTTAGCAACAGGCTAGTGCTCATTTTCATTCTTGGCTGTTGCTAGTGCTCATTTTCATTCTTGGCTGTTGCTAGTGCTCATTCTTAGCAACAGGCTACATTTTCATTCTTGGCTGTTGCTAGTGCTCATTCACTTAATGTGCATTGTTTATGCCATGTTCTTTGACTGATATTTCTGAACTGTGTCTTACTGATTTCTGTATTTAAAGAAAGTGATTAGCAGAATATTGTAAAGTTATACCATACATGCCACATGCTATGGTTTACCCATAATCTGTACAAGGTGTTTGCGTTTTCAGATGTGTACACCCTGTACATAGTTTCTGTACAGGTTTTCTAACCCATTCCCCTTATTACTGTGTCTCAGAGTTCTTTTATAAGGTCCTATTGAACACAGGATTTCCCAGTCTGTTAATGATAATCAAGCACAGAAATAGACTAAATGATGACACCATCACATTATTTTTACAGTGTAAAATAAACTCAGACATTTATTGTTTGGGTTTTTTAAATAAGTGAAGACCTGCTTTAAAAGGCAAAGTCCCCATGCCTCATTTATAATGCAGCCCACTGTGGTTGAAAATATTATTACACTAATTAACTCTTTTGATATGTTTTTTTCAGTCTTTGTACAGGTTTTGCGGGTCTTTGTAAAGGGTTTTGGATTTTTTGTACAGGTTTTTCATCTCCGAGGTGTGGCATGTATACAATAATAATAATAATGAAGTAGTAAAATTAGTTGTGAGAACAGTGGAACGTCTTCTTCTATGTCATCCTTGAACGTTGTTAGGGTTAACACATTAACTACCGAATTGAAAAACACACTGTGGCCGAATTACATTTTGTTCCCATTTTCATTCTGTAGGTGTATGAAGGATTTAATCTGTAGTTTTCTTAATTTTAAACAGCTTTTTATGAATTATATGTCATTTTGATGATAAATGAATGTGCTATTGCCTAAAGCTGATAAAAGGAAAGTTTACTTAATATGGTAGATATTATTAGTAATGTAAAATGATTGACAGACAAAAATCAATTCAAATTTGTTTCCAAATTATCAACTTATGTTCAAATTTCTTGTTTCTATGGTAGGTAATACCTTTCTCTTGGTGATTATCATGTAGTATATCCAATAACAAGAAAAACGAGCCCAAGTACACACACACTGATTAATATTTACACTATTGGTAACTTACATAATCACACCTATGCCACTTCCCCAAAAATGTCTGAAATTTTTTCCTCATTTTCTCCCTGTAAGTGTTTGGAGAACTTAAGCTGCAGATTTATTAATTTTAAACAGATTTTTATTAATTATATGTCATTTTGATGATAAATTAATGTACTATTGCCTAAAGCTGAAAGATATATGTTTATTTAGAATGGTAGATATTATCAATAATATAAAATGATTGAAAGAAAGAAAAAGCATGCAACATTTTTTTTTTTAAATATCAACTTACCTGCAACTTGCTTGTTCCTGAGGCAGCTAATGTTTTTCTCTTGGTGATTTTCATGTAGTATATCCAATGACAAGAACAACAAGCCCAAGAACACACACAATAGCTAATAAACACACTATTAATGACTTATATTATCACACCTACACCACTTCCAAAAAATCTAAGAAATGTTGAATAAATAGCACCTTTGAGAAAACACAACATCTATAACTTATTTACAGTATGTCAGTGTCTTTAGTAAGTTACAGCTGAAGGATCATGCGTATGGTACAGCCTAAAACAGCTCTTTGGATGGAGATGGGGCTTTTTGGGGCAACTGATGCAATAAAAATTTGTTCGGGCTCATTTTGCAGTTGTTGAGCACACTATACAGTTCCTATCTTTGTCGGTGTAATCCACAATGTGCTTTGCACCCTCAAATCTTTTAACTTTGTTTCCTAAAAATTTCGTACCTTTCTTGTTGCTACTGGTGGCTACTAGATCAGGTGGAGTTATGGAGGCAGCCTTCTCAGTCAACTGATCAATCAATGACACTGACTTCTCATCAGCATGACTGAGGGTGTACAATATATGGGCATTTACCTGGGACACCTCTATAATCCAGTATAAAATTTTCTTCCACTATTTTCTAGCTTTTCTTTGGAAATTGCCATAGTAAGCTACCATTTGATCATTGTGGTCACATCCATTCCTGCAAAAATTGTACCGGTGTACTGGTTTGGGTTTTTCGACTAAGTTGTGACTTGCACCATCTCAACTGATGTTTCAGTGGACACAACAATACATGGTTTCTTTGCCTTTTTGTCTCGCCAAGCAACACATATCTGAGATCCATCACCATTTTTGTACCACCTGGCTTCTCAGTGATGGAGGGAGAGGGTCTTCAGTTGAAGGGGAAAGTTTTTTTTGTTGATGTTGACTGAGCCAGTATAATGAATGCCCCTACTCAACAGATAGGTTACACTGACAAACAACATTTTTCTTTCTTATATAAGAATAAGTGTTCTTATGTCAGTTTTTTGCGCTGATTTCAAATTTGAAATCCGTTTATCTCTATCACGTCAGGTTTTTAAGATATTTGTGAATACATATATTTTTGGGAAACCGTTATGTGCTCCGTTTTATTTTTACTACATAACTTATTAAAAATTAATAAAATGCAAAATAATTCCACTTTTTATACTGCTAAAAGATGCATGACATATGTTACGCTATTTTTCCAATAGTTACTGTATTTTGAAATAATTCTGAGCGAAATATGGCTTCTAGAAGTTGTAGAAATTCAGCTGATCTGTTCTGTTACGTGTGCGGATATTTTACCGATCGTGTTCACCAGAAAAACTTTACACCATTACTAAAGAAAGCATATGAACTTTATTTCGATTCGAAAGTTGATGATGCAAATAAATCTTGGAAGCCAAATGCAGTTTGTTCGACTTTGTGCAAATACATTGGCAGGTTGGTTACGAAAATCGCCGAAGCATAAGTCGATGCCTTTTGGAGTGCCAGTAATAGGGCATGAACAAGACAAATCACGCTACTGATTGTTACTTCTGCTTGACAAATATCCATGGTTTCACTTTTAAAACTAGAAAGTCTGTGGTTTATCCAAATATTGAATCGGTTTCGAAACCAGTGTCTCGTGATCCAATCACGTGTCCGATCCCAGTTCCACCAGAACAATATCCGTTGGACGTCAATGAACCATCAGAAAGTGATAGTTTACCTGCTTCAGAAACTAATTCTGACTCGGATTATATACCGGTGAATGATGGTGTTCACTTAATTAACCTTTCAGATCTAATACGTGATCTCGCTCTTACCAAAGGACAAGTGGAATTACTCGGTTCGCCACTCAAAGAATGGTATCTTTTATCGCCCAATGCTTTGATATCTAAATTTCGTGATAGACACAGAGAACTTGTTCAATACTTTGAGATGGATGATGACATTTGCTATTGCAAAATTCCAGTCGCCTACTCTGTTCATATGAAAGAAACTTATGACAATATGGCTATACTTTTGGCAAAAATAAAGTACAATGACTACCAATGGCGGATTTGTGGAGACCTAAAGGTCATTGCAATTCTCACGGGCATGCAGACTGGGTATACTAAATTTTGTTGCTTCCTATGTGAATGGGACAGCCGCAACAGACAGGAACATTATGCAAGAAA
This sequence comes from Oreohelix idahoensis, assembly GCA_024509875.1. Lineage (NCBI taxonomy): Eukaryota > Metazoa > Mollusca > Gastropoda > Stylommatophora > Oreohelicidae > Oreohelix > Oreohelix idahoensis. The sequence continues at coordinate 8,008 of JAMPIV010023065.1, forward strand.
GGTGTGGCCTATCAGGGATCGTATGCAGCTCGGGCATAAAAAATGTAATACACGAGCCATTAGTTAACAAAGACAGCATCATTTTAACACCGTTACATATAAAGTTGGGGCTCATGAAGAATTTCGTAAAAGCATTAGATAAAATGAGCAAAGCTTTCACTTATCTTCGAGAAAAGTTTCCGCAAGTTAGCGATGCAAAGATAAAGGAAGGTATCTTTGTAGGACCTCTTATTAGGAAAGTTATTGCAGACAAACAATTCGAGAACTTGTTACATGGTAGTGAACTTCACGCATGGATGGCATTCAAATCGATCGTCGATAACTTTCTGGGAAATCACAAATCTGTCGACTATGTGCATATTGTTAAGCAGTGCATAGATGCATACAGAATTATGGGCTGTAAACATGTCCCTCAAAATCCATTTGCTCGATTCGCATCTTGACTTTTTCCCCTGACAACCTTGGCGAAGTCAGCGATGAACATGGAGAACGATTCCATCAAGATATCGCCGTAATGGAGTCACGTTATCAAGGACGGTGGAGTGTGACCATGCTTGCCGATTATTGTTGGATGTTTCATCGCGATGTACCACATGCCATTCACCGACGAAAGTCGACTGCAAAGAAATTCAAGCCTACATAACTGTTATACTTCTTGTACGAATGATGTTATAATACTGTATGCGTTGTTAAAAAACTTCAATTGCGTATTTCTCGAGATCCCGACCTGATAGAGAAAAACGGTTTGCAGATTTAAAAACAGCGCATTAAAATTGACCAGAAAAAACATAGAAATGTTAGAGAAAGAAAAAAAAATTTTTTTTTTGTTAGCCAGTGTATTCAGTGTAAATCCACAGTGTAGTATCTGGTAGCAAATCCAAGGTGGCCCTTCCAATTCCTTGCATCAAGAAATCAAATACCTTCACCGCCTGACTTGTTGTAGAGTCATTAGCAAGAATATATGATGTATTCTTCCCAAAGTATGTCAATGCAGAATAGACATATCCTGTGGCAGAATCACACAATCCAAAGGTCTTAATGTGATTCTTGCTTGGCTTTGTTGCATTGTACTGCTTGGTGTTTCCAGCATCCATTATACCCAATAACCATTTCATCAATGGCTAAATTCTGAAATGGATAAGATGCATCCTGGAACTTCGCAACGAGCAAATTTAAAAAAAGGCTCTTTTTGTCCTTCCCTTCTGAATCAGCATCTCCAACATGCATCATTGTATGGTAAATTATTTCAAACCTAGATCTTGAAAACATATTGCCATACCTGGGTGTATAATTATGAGGTGTCTGTGCCCAATAATCTTTTACTGATGCTTTTTATCTAAACCCATCGCAGTTCTTACTGCGAAAAATTTCAAAAGCTCATAGTCAGTGACAGGTTTCCAAGCAGCAGACGAAGATCTTTTTGAAGATGGGGATTTTGAATTCTTTATGTCAGCATATTCATTTATTACTTTGACCAAAGAATGTGAAACATCAGGTGTCAGTAATGTAAGCCAGCAATCAAGCACAGAGGAAGCTGCATCAAGATTTGCTTGCAAACCTGGTTCATGAGTTGGAACAAAATAAAAACTATTTCGTTGTTTCACCCTCAGTCACTTGCTCCTATTGTTCTCTTATCTTTAGTTAGGCCTAGAACCTAGTATTTCCTGCACTATTGGTAAACTCTAACCGAGGTTTTTGCTCTTTTACGACCCACCGATGGGCCCAGGACTTCTAATATAATTCGCTATCTCACACTGCTTGAATTGTCACTACTACTGTTATCACTGCCAGAAAAAATTCACTACTTGAATAAATGTCCACATTGTTTTCACTGTCCCTCCTCGTCGCTAGATTTATCAATCAATTGCTGAAATAAGTTTCTAGCCTGTTCAGCAGTTAAGACGAGGTGTACGTGCGTTTTTTTTTTTTTTGTGGCGCTATCATTCGTTCCCATAGTAAACAGTTTTGCGATTTGGTAACTAACCTGAAACAATAATGCAAAAATAGGAATATAATATCAATTTTCAGAGGCAAAAATTTACCCACCCTTTTGAATGTTGTCCTTCCAGTGGTAAATTAAAATCTCGAACCAGATCAGAATGTGTTTTTTCACATATTTCATTCATTATCTTACTAAACTGGAACGGACTACGGACTACGACATATGGAACATGGAACACAAGAAGTATAAATGGGAAGGAAGAAAAGCTGGTGGAAGAGATGAGGAAAGCAAAACTAGAAATCCTGGCTATAACGGAAACAAAGAAAAAAGGACAAGGAGTCATGGATCTCAATGGCAACACGCTGCTCTACAGTGGTTGTAACCCATATCCGAAAGAGCTCTAGGGGGGGGGGGGGGTTGCATTGGTGGGCCCAAAATCAAAAAGATAGTATCAAGGGGTGGAACTTTGTCTCAGAGCGCATTATGGTTGTGAAACTAAAAGAAGGAGAAACCATAGTCAACCTGGTCATAGTGTATGGGCCAAATGAGGATGAGAGAGCAGAGGTCAAGGAGGAATTCTTCGAGCTGCTTCAAAGGACAGTGGATGACTGCCTAGATGAAGTTATCATGCTCGGAGAATTTTTAATGCCAGAGTTGGAAATGACCATGCTAGATGGGGTGGAGTTATCGGAAGATATGGAGAAGATACTCTCAATGACAATGGAAAGCGAACTCCTTAGATTCTGCAGGTGAGGCAGAATCTGATCATTACAAACACAAAGTTCCCCCATAAGCGCATACATGCATACACTAGATGTGAACCAACAAAGAATGAGAAGTCAGTGATCGACTATGCCATTGTTCGGAGAAGCTCATTCAGATATGTCCGAGATGCAAGAGTCTGGAGGGGGCCAGAGATTGGAAGTGATCACTACCTGCTAACAATCAAACGAACAACTGAAAGAGTTGCTCAGCCTAGGAACTGCTCAACATCACGCAAGAAACGAAATAAACGAGCAGGAGAAATGAGCATTAGGACCTACAAGCTGAGAGAGCCAGAAATTAAGACCAGATATCAGGGGCTTATTGCTGCATTGATGAGCAACACAGAAGAACAACCTGATGACTTGGAAACCCTCTGGATTAAAATTCAAGGATATCAAAAGACAGCTGCTGCAGAAGCAATGTGGAGAAATCCGACTTGGGAACCAGAGAAAGAGGACACCTTGGTGGACAGAGGAAGTCAAAGAGAAAAATTAAGAGAGAAGAAAACATGGCATTGGAAACAATACTTAGGAGCTAAAAACACAACAGGACAAATGGAAAAATATAGAGAATATGTGACACTCAGAACAGAAGCAAAGAACAAAGTGCTAGCAGCAAAACAGAAGTCCTGGGAAGAATTTGGAGAAAAGCTTGAAAAGATGCACAAGAAAACCAGAAATTGTTCTATAAGACCCTAAAGAACATGAGAAGGAAAAACAATGCCCTCTCAATATTTATAAAGGACAAGGCAAGGCAAATTGCTATTATTGCCCCGAAGGAAGTAATGAAAGATGGAAAGAAATATTTCTCAGATCTCCTTGATAAATGGTGAGCAAGGTTTAAAAAACATCAGAAATGATAACCCACTAGTCCACAGAAGAGGACACCAATGGTGATGAAGATGACATAAAGATGGAAGAACTGAAGGCAGCACTGGAGAAAATCAAGATGGGCAAAGCAGCAGGGCATGATGGTATAACACCAGAAATGGTTAAGTACATGGGAGCATCAGGCGACCCTGTTACTCTTAAGGGTCCTACAGGCAGCATGGTGCAACAAGACCATACCAAAGGATTGGGGAGATCGCCATCATAAAACCAATTTTCAACATATCAGATGTGGGGGAGGTTGGGGGATGTGATGTGATGAATTGGAATGGAATTTTGGGGGTGGTGTTTGTGGTGTGGATGGTTGGATTTGGGGTGAGGTTGTATGGTTATTTTTTTGTGTAGGTTTGTGTGCTGGGGGAATGGGGTTGAATGGGTGAATGGGTGGAATGATTTGGTTGTGGTTTTAGGGGGGGGGAGTGTGGAAAGTGTGGGAAAAAATTTTTGTGGGGATTTGGATGGTTTTGGTGATGGGGTTGGAATCCCAATTGGAATTGATGGTGATTGGGGGTGGGGTTCTGTGACTGTTTTTGTTGAAAAAACAAAAAACAATCAACAAATCGAAATTTTGAAAATTGGTGTTTGATGGCGATCTCCCAAATGCCTTTGGTTATGGTCTTGTTGGCACCTGATGCCTGTAGGACCCTGAGAGTAACAGGTCGCTGATGCTCCCATGTACTTAACCATTTCTGGTGTTATACCATCATGCCCTGCTGCTTTGCCCATCTTGATTTTCTCCAGTGCTGCCTTCAGTTCTTCCATCTTTATGTCAGCTGGTTATCATTTCTGATGTTTTACCTTGCTCACCATCAAGGAGTTCTGAGAAATATTCTTTCCATCTTTCCATTACTTTCTTCGGGGCAGTAAGCAATTTGCCTTGCTTGTCCTTTATAAATTTGAGAGGGCATTGTTTTTCCTTCCTCATGTTCTTTAGGGTCTTATAGAACAATTTCTGGTTTTCTTGTGCATCTTTTTCTAGCTTTTCTCCTAATTCTTTTCAGGACTTCTGTTTTGCTGCTAGCACTTTGTTCTTTACTTCTGTTCTGAGTGTCACATATTCTCTATATTTTTCCATTTGTCCTGTTGTGTTTTTAGCTCCTAAGTATTGTTTCCATGCCATTTTCTTCTCTCTTATTTTCTCTTTGACTTCCTCTGTCCACCAAGGTGTCCTCTTTCTCTGGTTCCCAAGTCGGACTTCTCCACATGCTTCTGCAGCAGCTGTCTTTATGATATCCTTGAATTTAATCCAGAGGGTTTCCAAGTCATCAGGTTGTTCTTCTGTGTTGCTCATCAATGCAGCAATAAGCCCCTGATATCTGGTCTTAATTTCTGGCTCTCTCAGCTTGTAGGTCCTAATGCTCATTTCTCCTGCTCGTTTATTTCGTTTCTTGCGTGATGTTGAGCAGTTCCTAGGCTGAGCAACTCTTTCAGTTGTTCGTTTGATTGTTAGCAGGTAGTGATCACTTCCAATCTCTGGCCCCCTCCAGACTCTTGCATCTCGGACATATTTGAATGAGCTTCTCCGAACAATGGCATAGTCGATCACTGACTTCTCATTCTTTGTTGGTTCACATCTAGTGTATGCATGTATGCGCTTATGGGGGAACTTTGTGTTTGTAATGATCAGATTCTGCTCACTGCAGAATCTAAGGAGTCGCTTTCCATTGTCATTGAGAGTATCTTCTCCATATCTTCCGATAACTCCACCCCATCTAGCATGGTCATTTCCAACTCTGGCATTAAAATCTCCGAGCATGATAACTTCATCTAGGCAGTCATCCACTGTCCTTTGAAGCAGCTCGAAGAATTCCTCCTTGACCTCTGCTCTCTCATCCTCATTTGGCCCATACACTATGACCAGGTTGACTATGGTTTCTCCTTCTTTTAGTTTCACAACCATAATGCGCTCTGAGACAAAGTTCCACCCCTTGATACTATCTTTTTGATTTTGGGCCACAATGCAACCCACACCCCCTTTAGCTCTTTCGGATATGGGTACACCACTGTAGAGCAGCGTGTTGCCATTGAGATCCATGACTCCTTGTCCTTTTTTCTTTGTTTCCGTTATAGCCAGGATTTCTAGTTTTGCTTTCCTCATCTCTTCCACCAGCTCCTCTTCCTTCCCATTTATACTTCTTGTGTTCCATGTTCCATAAGTCGTAGTCCGTAGTCCGTTCCAGTTTAGTAAGATAATGAATGAAATATGTGACGAAACACATTCCGATCTGGTTCGAGATTTTAATTTACCACTGGAAGACAACATTCAAAAGGGTGGGTAAATTTTTGCCTCTGAAAATTGATATTATATTCCTATTTTTCATATGTTTCAGGTTAGTTACCAAATCGCAAAACTGTTTACTATGGGAACGAATGATAGCGCCACAAAAAATGCACGTACACCTCGTCTAACTGCTGAACAGGCTAGAAACTTATTTCAGCAATTGATTGATAAATCTAGCGACGAGGAGGACAGTGAAAACAATGTGGACATTGATTCAAGTAGTGATTTTTCTGGCAGTGATAACAGTAGTAGTGACAATTCAAGCAGTGAAGATAGCAAATATATTAGAAGTCCTGGGCCATCGGTGGGTCGTAAAAGATCAAAAACCTCGGTTAGAGTTACCAATAGTGCAGGAAATACTATAGGCCTAACTAAAGATAGAGAACAATAGGAGCAAGTGACTGAGGGTGAAACAACGAATAGTTTTTATTTTGTTCCAACTCATGAACCAGGTTTGCAAGCAAATCTTGATGCAACTTCCTCTGTGCTTGATTGCTGGCTTACATTACTGACACCAGATGTTTTACATTCTTTGGTCAAAGTAATAAATGAATATGCTGAAATAAAGAATTCTAAACCCCCATCTTCAAAAAGATCTTCGTCTGCTGCTTGGAAACCTGTCACTGACTATGAGCTTTTGAAATTTTTCGCAGTAACAACTGCGATGGGTTTAGATAAAAAGCCATCAGTAAAAGATTATTGGGCACAGACACCTCATAATTATACACCCTGGTATGGCAATATGTTTTCAAGATCTAGGTTTGAAATAATTTACTATACAATGATGCATGTTGGAGATGCTGATTCAGAAGGGAAGGACAAAATAAAGCCTTTTTTAAATTTGCTCGTTGCAAAGTTCCAGGATGCATTTTATCCATTTCAGAATTTAACCATTGATGAAATGGTTATTGGGTATAATGGTCGCTGGAAACACAAGCAGTACAATGCAACAAAGCCAAGCAAGTATCACATTAAGACCTTTGGATTGTGTGATTCTGCCACAGGATATGTCTATTCTGCATTGACATACTTTGGGAAGAATACATCATATATTCTTGCTAATGACTCTACAACAAGTCAGGCGGTGAAGGTATTTGATTTCTTGCTGCAAGGAATTGGGAAGGGCCACCTTGGATTTGCTAACAGATACTACACTGTGGATACACTGATAACACTGGCTAACAAAAAAAAATTTTTTTTTTCTTTCTCTAACATTTCTATGTTTTTCTGGTCAATTTTAATGCGCTGTTTTTAAATCTGCAAACCGTTTTTCTCTATCAGGTCGGGATCTCGAGAAATACGCAATTGAAGTTTTTTAACAACGCATACAGTATTATAACATCATTCGTACAAGAAGTATAACAGTTATGTAGGCTTGAATTTCTTTGCAGTCGACTTTCGTCGGTGAATGGCATGTGGTACATCGCGATGAAACATCCAACAATAATCGGCAAGCATGGTCACACTCCACCGTCCTTGATAACGTGACTCCATTACGGCGATATCTTGATGGAATCGTTCTCCATGTTCATCGCTGACTTCGCCAAGGTTGTCAGGGAAAAGTCAAGATGCGAATCGAGCAAATGGATTTTGAGGGACATGTTACAGCCCATAATTCTGTATGCATCTATGCACTGCTTAACAATATGCACATAGTCGACAGATTTGTGATTTCCCAGAAAGTTATCGACGATCGATTTGAATGCCATCCATGCGTGAAGTTCACTACCATGTAACAAGTTCTCGAATTGTTTGTCTGCAATAACTTTCCTAATATGAGGTCCTACAAAGATACCTTCCTTTATCTTTGCATCGCTAACTTGCGGAAACTTTTCTCGAAGATAAGTGAAAGCTTTGCTCATTTTATCTAATGCTTTTACGAAATTCTTCATGAGCCCCAACTTTATATGTAACGGTGTTAAAATGATGCTGTCTTTGTTAACTAATGGCTCGTGTATTACATTTTTATGCCCGAGCTGCATACGATCCCTGATAGGCCACACCTTTCTTGCATAATGTTCCTGTCTGTTGCGGCTGTCCCATCCACATAGGAAGCAACAAAATTTAGTATACCCAGTCTGCATGCCCGTGAGAATTGCAATGACCTTTAGGTCTCCACAAATCCGCCATTGGTAGTCATTGTACTTTATTTTTGCCAAAAGTATAGCCATATTGTCATATGTTTCTTTCATATGAACAGAGTAGGCGACTGGAATTTTGCAATAGCAAATGTCATCATCCATCTCAAAGTACTGAACAAGTTCTCTGTGTCTATGACGAAATTTAGATATCAAAGTATTGGGCGCTAAAAGATTCCATTCTTTGAGTCGCGAACCGAGTAATTCCGCTTGTCCTTTGGTAAGAGCGAGATCACGTATTAGATCTGAAAGTTCTGAATGGTTAATTAAGTGAACACCATCATTTACCGGGATATAATCCGAGTCAGAATTAGTTTCTAAAGCAGGTAAACTATCACTTTCTGATGGTTCATTGACATCCAACGGATATTGGTCAGGGGGGACTGGGATCGGACACGTGATTGGATCCCGAGACACTGGTTTCGAAACCGATTCAATATTTGGATAAACCACAGACTTTCTAGTTTTAAAAGTGAAACCATGGATATTTGTCAAGCAGAAGTAACAATCAGTAGCGTGATTTGTCTTGTTCATGCCATATTACTGGCACTCCAAAAGGCATCGACTTATGCTTCGGCGATTTTCGTAACCAACCTGCCAATGTATTTGCACAAGTCGAACAAACTGCATTTGGCTTCCAAGATTTATTTGCATCATCAACTTTCGAAGCGAAATAAAGTTCATATGCTTTCTTTAGTAATGGTGTAAAGTTTTTCTGGTGAACCGATCGGTAAAATATCCGCACACGTAACAGAACAGATCAGCCGAATTTCTACAACTTCTAGAAGCCATATTTCGCTCAGAATTATTTCAAAATACAGTAACTATTGGAAGCGTAACATATGTCATGCATCTTTTAGCAGTATAAAAAGTGGAATTATTTTTTGCATTTTATTAATTTTTTAAATAAGTTATGTAGTATAAAAAATAAAACGGAGCACATAACGGTGTATTCACAAATATCTTAAAAACCTGACGTGATAGAGATAAACGGATTTCAAATTTGAAATCAGCGCAAAAAACTGACATAAGAACACTTATTCTTATATAAGAAAGAAAAATGTTGTTTGTCAGTGTAACCTATCTGTTGAGTAGGGGCATTCATTATACTGGCTCAGTCAACATCAACAAAAAAAACTTTCCCCTTCAACTGAAGACCCTCTCCCTCCATCACTGAGAAGCCAGGTGGTACAAAAATGGTGATGGATCTCAGATATGTGTTGCTTGGCGAGACAAAAAGGCAAAGAAACCATGTATTGTTGTGTCCACTGAAACATCAGTTGAGATGGTGCAAGTCACAACTTAGTCGAAAAACCCAAACCAGTACACCGGTACAATTTTTGCAGGAATGGATGTGACCACAATGATCAAATGGTAGCTTACTATGGCAATTTCCAAAGAAAAGCTAGAAAATAGTGGAAGAAAATTTTATACTGGATTATAGAGGTGTCCCAGGTAAATGCCCATATATTGTACACCCTCAGTCATGCTGATGAGAAGTCAGTGTCATTGATTGATCAGTTGACTGAGAAGGCTGCCTCCATAACTCCACCTGATCTAGTAGCCACCAGTAGCAACAAGAAAGGTACGAAATTTTTAGGAAACAAAGTTAAAAGATTTGAGGGTGCAAAGCACATTGTGGATTACACCGACAAAGATAGGAACTGTATAGTGTGCTCAACAACTGCAAAATGAGCCCGAACAAATTTTTATTGCATCAGTTGCCCCAAAAAGCCCCATCTCCATCCAAAGAGCTGTTTTAGGCTGTACCATACGCATGATCCTTCAGCTGTAACTTACTAAAGACACTGACATACTGTAAATAAGTTATAGATGTTGTGTTTTCTCAAAGGTGCTATTTATTCAACATTTCTTAGATTTTTTGGAAGTGGTGTAGGTGTGATAATGTAAGTCATTAATAGTGTGTTTATTAGCTATTGTGTGTGTTCTTGGGCTTGTTGTTCTTGTCATTGGATATACTACATGAAAATCACCAAGAAAAAAACATTAGCTGCCTCAGGAACAAGCAAGTTGCAGGTAAGTTGATATTTTAAAAAAAAAATGTTGCATGCTTTTTCTTTCTTTCAATCATTTTATATTATTGATAATATCTACCATTCTAAATAAACATATATTTTTCAGCTTTAGGCAATAGTACATTCATTTATCATCAAAATGACATATAATTAATAAAAATCTGTTTAAAATTAATAAATCTGCAGCTTAAGTTCTCCAAACACTTACAGGGAGAAAATGAGGAAAAAATTTCAGACATTTTTGGGGAAGTGGCATAGGTGTGATTATGTAAGTTACCAATAGTGTAAATATTAGTCAGTGTGTGTGTTCTTGGGCTCGTTTTTCTTGTTATTGGATATACTACATGATAATCACCAAGAGAAAGGTATTACCTACCATAGAAACAAGAAATTTGAACATAAGTTGATAATTTGGAAACAAATTTGAATTGATTTTTGTCTGTCAATCATTTTACATTACTAATAATATCTACCATATTAAGTAAACTTTCCTTTTATCAGCTTTAGGCAATAGCACATTCATTTATCATCAAAATGACATATAATTCATAAAAAGCTGTTTAAAATTAAGAAAACTACAGATTAAATCCTTCATACACCTACAGAATGAAAATGGGAACAAAATGTAATTCGGCCACAGTGTGTTTTTCAATTCGGTAGTTAATGTGTTAACCCTAACAACGTTCAAGGATGACATAGAAGAAGACGTTCCACTGTTCTCACAACTAATTTTACTACTTCATTATTATTATTATTGTATACATGCCACACCTCGGAGATGAAAAACCTGTACAAAAAATCCAAAACCCTTTACAAAGACCCGCAAAACCTGTACAAAGACTGAAAAAAACATATCAAAAGAGTTAATTAGTGTAATAATATTTTCAACCACAGTGGGCTGCATTATAAATGAGGCATGGGGACTTTGCCTTTTAAAGCAGGTCTTCACTTATTTAAAAACCCAAACAATAAATGTCTGAGTTTATTTTACACTGTAAAAATAATGTGATGGTGTCATCATTTAGTCTATTTCTGTGCTTGATTATCATTAACAGACTGGGAAATCCTGTGTTCAATAGGACCTTATAAAAGAACTCTGAGACACAGTAATAAGGGGAATGGGTTAGAAAACCTGTACAGAAACTATGTACAGGGTGTACACATCTGAAAACGCAAACACCTTGTACAGATTATGGGTAAACCATAGCATGTGGCATGTATGATATAACTTTACAATATTCTGCTAATCACTTTCTTTAAATACAGAAATCAGTAAGACACAGTTCAGAAATATCAGTCAAAGAACATGGCATAAACAATGCACATTAAGTGAATGAGCACTAGCAACAGCCAAGAATGAAAATGTAGCCTGTTGCTAAGAATGAGCACTAGCAACAGCCAAGAATGAAAATGAGCACTAGCAACAGCCAAGAATGAAAATGAGCACTAGCCTGTTGCTAAGAATGAGAATGAGCTATAGAAAAACAATTGATATGCTCACAGTAAAGATATTCTTTTTCAAGTACCATCCAACTGGCATTGGTGATAAGGTCTCTCCACAACATCTTATCCTCAGTGGTATTTATCAATACTGTTGTTGGTGTCTTTCCATGCCATGATGTTAGATTGTGCATTATCTTCTCTCTTTGTCATCCTCTGTTTCTTTTTTCCCTTCAATATTTCCAGCTGTCATGATATATTACAGTTTTCCTCTTCTCATAACAAGCCCAGAGAAAGTGGATTACTTCCTTCTTATATGATGTTTCTGTTTTCCATATCATCCTCTCTCTTTTTCAATCAAATTTTCCTGTTTCCACAATGTATTCCAGATTTCCTCTTCTCATAGTATCCCCAAAGAAAGGTAATTCTACAGTACATACTGCTGTAGGGGAGTGAAATGTTAGAGGCCAATAAACTATATAATAGCTTTTATGATGTGGAGTGAACTCACTGCCTTTGCCTTCCATAACTTAATAGCATCAGGCACCCATTTACAGTTGGGTATTATGCAGCACAATGCAACCAGGTTATGATCCTAGAACCTGGTAACTTTGCCATGGCAAGCTCTCTAACCATTCACCAAATAGGACACTCAATGATAATGGTACAGACTTGAAAATTTGGTTAGAGTGATTAATTTGAGGGACAACAAAATTAAGAACACTGCTCTGAAGTTTTAAAGCCTGGGTTGTCTGACATTAAAAAATAATGACTGCTTTAACCATAAAAAAACCACCCAAACAAGTCATTATACTTACAGTTTAGAAAATGAACCTACTATGAAACTATATAAAATAATTTAAGAGTATATTATTTTTCACACAACATAAATACTTAAGGTCAAATCTACAATTTTATATACTTGTCTATGATTGAGATTTGCAAAGACTGCAAATAAACTAGAAAAGAAATGGTGTAGGGGAAGGAGGGGCAGGAAGACACTTAACAGAAAAAAAAAAAAAAGATTTTTTAAAAAATCCTTGCAGACAGGTGAATTCTTTGCATCCCACTTCCAAAATTGACTTTTAAATTTCATCTCACATTGTAATGTCCGCTATGCTCAATTAAGAAACAAAGTATCTATACTCCAAAATTTAAGTTACAGAAGTAGAGAAAGTGATAAATGAGAAGTCAGTCTCAAGACAAGATATCGTAAGCTATGAATTTTTTTTAAATACCTAAAAACACAATAGAAAAAATTATTTCTCTATATGACACTACGTGGAACAATAAAAATCACTTAAGGTATGGAAAGTAGCAGAAGTTATATTAATATTAAAACCCTGTTCAGTGGCACATGATGTGAGTTCCTGCTTACTAATAGCATTGACATCCCAACTGGGAAAATAATAGAGACCATGGTGAACAACAGATTAAAAAAAATAACCTGTACAGTCCAACTGAATCCAGTTTCAGGAAAAATGGAAACATAATGGATCAACCAGATTTACAAGGATTGCAAAAACAGTGATTTGACAATGAGCATATGATGAGCACTGGAGAGAAGGTGCACTCTACTAGATTAACAGGATAAGTATCTCAGGAAAAGTTTATAACTACACAGAAACCTTCTTACAGGAAAGATACTTTAAAATATACATAAATAATGACAAATCAAAGCTACATGAACAACAAAATGGAGTTCCCAAAGGATCTGTTCAGTCAACGACATTATCTGGAGGTCGCAGCGGCTAAGAGATATGGTGTCTGCCTCGAGTTCTAAAGGTACTAGGTTCGCTTCCCAGTGCATGGAATGTCATTTATGGAAATTTGTTCAGAACCAGTGGTTCCTAATGATCTCATACTCTCCTCTGATGTTCTGGTTAGTGAGATCTCCTGGGTAGTGATATTGGATGCCTAGCCTTCTTGGATAAGGGTGAAAAAGTAGGAGGTCCTGTGTGCAAGTTAAAAATCCCCCAGCAGTTGGAAATCGTAAAGAGTAAGCCATATAGCTGCTGCCTGGCAAAAATTAAAAATTAGAAAACCTACCCACCACAAAAATATTTATAGAATATGTGGTTCCTGTGTACACACACTAGGATCCTTGCCAGTGATACAGAGTTCGTGCACTGTGCTGAGATCTTCCTTGTGTGATCTAAGGGAGCAGATCGGAGCACTGATGGTGTTGTCCATGTGCAATGAAGATGGTCCTTAAAACAAAAACCAAAAGACATTATCTTCCACAAAGGTTAATGACCTTGGAAAGGAATTCACAGACAAAAGAAAAATAGTATCTCAATCTGCAAATGATGAAGCATTCTAGAGAACTAGAAAGACCTTCCTCAAACTATGTAAAGATCTACAAATTCAAATAGCAAGGTCTCAGAATGTGGAGATTCCAATTAAATGACATATGCTAATAATAGTAGGGATTATACTCAGTAGAAGCAGGGTAATGAACAACAGTGCAACAGATATAAAGATTCAAGGAAATAGAATAAAGAAAGAAATTACCACCAAATATGTAAGCACAACATTAGACCAACAACTTAAACACTACATACCAAGTGCTCCAACAGCTGGAAGATGCAGCAAATACAGAGGACCACTGGCAACATATAAAAAATATATGGAATGAGATGTATGTATGAAAAAGTACTGGGAAAAAGAGAATGCCATCACAAAGCATGGTGGAAATCCAACTTAGGAAGGAAGACATTAAGCTTCTAAAAGATCGAAAAGCAGCTGGTCCAGATTGCATTCCGGCAGAAGCCATCAAAGCAGATATTAACACCACTAAAGAGATGTTATACAAATTACTAGGTAAAGTCTGGGAGAGAAAAGAAATACCAGCAGAATGGAAGAAATGATATCTGGTCAAGTTGCCTAAGAAGAGAGATTTACAAGAGTGCATAGATTACAGAGGAATAATGTTACTATCAATGCCAGGAAACATATTCAAGAGGATCATCATTGAAAGATTTGAAGGTCAAAAGTGAGGAATGCAGTCAGCGACCCATAGCTGACTGCTTGCGTCAGGGTCAGCAAACCAGAGCTGACCAAGACCCTACTCCACCTCCACGTGGTGGTCCTGGAAACAGGCTGCATCACTGCAGTCTGGCTGAGAGAGTAGGGATCGAAGTGGGAAGGCAAACCTGGTCCTACAAAATTCCGTGCCAAAGTCAGACATGTCGGGCCGAAAGGAGCAGATATAGCAGCTTTGCTGTAAATGGCAACACAATGCAACAAACGTCCTTTTCAGGAAGAATGCAGAAGAAGAAAGATTTTAAAAGTCCATACATAGACAACTGAGAGATGAACAAGCAGGTTTTCGGCAATACATATCAGACAGTCACACTGAGAATAATAGAGGAATAAAGTCTGAAATTTAACTCCTCTTTACATTTGAATTGTGGTATTTGACTGCAGACAGTGAATCATTTTGGAAATTGAACAGGCATTATCGAATCCACCTGAAGATTTATGACCTACAGTTCTTCATGAAGGACAACTTGCAGAACCGTTTGGGAAAAGAACTGGAGAGCAACTGGGATGCCTCTTGTCTCCATTTCTCTTCTTACAGGCTATAGATTGGGTTACGAAAAACATCGACTTCACCCAAAAGAATGGAATCCAGTGGACTCTGACTAAACAGCTTGATGATCTAGATTTTGCAGATGACCTGGAAATTATGTCCCATGACCATAATTAGATAGATACAAGACAAAATGAAAATACTCATTGAGAGGTCACAGCAAGCAGGTCTGAGAATATACAAGGATAAAACAAAGATAATGCGAATCGATAGAAATACTGCACTTGAAGAAACACCGCAGCAATATTATTACTGTTGGAGGGACAGACAATGTTCATAATAAGAAAAACAGAAGGCGAGAGGAGTTTTCATTGCACTGGGAAATATATGGAGATTTTAAAAAATCAAGCCAAAGACATACATCAGAATCTTCAATTCAAATGTCAGGTCTGCCCTACTGTATGGCTCTGAAACATGGAAAACAAGGGAATGAAGAAGAATGGAAAGAACTTGAGCTGATGGCACACAACAGAAGAACTTGGCATGTGTTTACTGAAGACCTACACTCCTTGGGAGCTGAATGGTGATGATGATATAACAACTACATGAGCTAATGAATGGATGATTAAGAATGATGATATAACAGATATGTGAGCTAATGAATGGATTATTAAGAATGATGATATAACAGCTACATGAGCTAATGAATAGATGATTAAGAATAATGATATAACAGCTACATGAGATAATGAATGGTTGATTAAGAATGATGATATAACAAAATACATGAGATAATGAATGGATGATTACGAATGATGATATAACAACTATATGAGCTAATGAATGGATGGTTAAGAATGCTATATGAGCTAGTGAATAAAGGATAAACAAGTGCATTAACAAACTAATATTCACCATGCCAATTCAATGCAAAAAATTACATTAAACATATTAAACCTAAAAAAAAACATAAATAAATACAAAACACATACTTTAAATAATTCTAATTACAATAAATAATATGAAGAAAGATACAACTAACCAAACTAAAAGTGAGTAACCAAAAGCCCACTAGTCCTCACAACACTAAAGAGCAAAAAGGGTTACTCCATATAGACTTTGTCTTCTTGGATCCTTAGCCCCTGCCTAACAAAGCACTCCATGGCCATCACACCTTGTGGCGTCTTGTAGGGCAACAACAAACTGTCCCCATATTTCTTGGTCAGTGGCCATCCTTCGTGCCGTGCCCAAACTATGGTTCATGCTTTGCATCTCAGCCTCCACTTTTCTCTGCCAGGTTGTCTTTGGTCTGCCTCTTTTGCTGTCCATCTGGGATCTATAGCATAGCAGTTCTGGTATCATGGTCCCTTCTGAGGACTTGGCTAACCCAGTTCCAGCATCTGCCTGCAATGATGGTAAGCACGCCTATTAGATTGCATCGTGAAAGCAGTTCCTGGTTGGAGATGGTATTCTGCCAAAAAATATGAAGAATTTTCCGTAGGCAGGTTGTGTGGAACGAGGATAATTTGGACATTTCCTTTTCTGTTACTCTCCAGCACTACGCGCCATACAAAAGTACAGAAAGTATGCAGCTCTTAATTTGGTATTTTTGTTGTACTGAGAAGATTTCCAAATGTTTAGATTTGCAAAGGCTGTTCTGGCTTTAATCATTCTTTGTCTGATGTCTTTGCTTGTTCCGCCATCTGGTGTTACTATGCTTCCTAGATATGTAAATGTATCTGTTTGTTCCAGCTTTTGGTTCCTTATTTTTATGGGCTCATAAACCAAATAACTATATAGACTACAGATATTATAAAATGTCATTCTAAAAAACAACAGAAGAAGACGATGGAGGCTGATGGAACACACACTGAGAAAATCTGGTGGTAGCATTACTAGGCAGTCCTTGTTCTGGAATCCCTAGGGTAAGAGAGGTAGAGGGAGACCAAATAACACACGGAGACGAGAACTGGAGACAGACATGAAGGAGATGAAGAAGACCTGATGCTATGGGACAGGAAGACTTGGCATAAGTTTGTTGAAGGCGTATGCTCCTACAAGAGTTCAAAGGTGAAGGCCTATGCTCCTACAAGAGTTGAAAGGTGATCAATGAAAGAATTCTTTTTTTAAAAATGCCAGAGATTGCACTGAAAAATAAAAAAAACATCAACAACAACAAATATGTTTTATATAGAATAATGTACACTACATAACCAAATTATAACTTATATGGGGTTGAACTAGGTATATCACGCTCAAGACATACCTACTACTTCTTGGGCATAGGCAAAAAAACAATAATAGCCACACTATGACAAAATTTAAAAAAAAA
Organism: Oreohelix idahoensis; assembly: GCA_024509875.1. Taxonomy (NCBI): domain Eukaryota; kingdom Metazoa; phylum Mollusca; class Gastropoda; order Stylommatophora; family Oreohelicidae; genus Oreohelix; species Oreohelix idahoensis. Next base: position 25,364 of record JAMPIV010023065.1, read on the forward strand.
ATAAAGTTTTGCCTCGTTTTGGCGAGGCGCGTCCCGTTCAACCTAGTTGGTTACATTAGGGCGCATGTCCAAATATAAAAGACCCTAAGGTCTGAGGTTAATTTCAATTTCTATGACAAATGAAAACTGTTTCAAAATTAACTTTATATCCACACTTATTACCACAGTCTATCATATTACCTTTTTATTTTCTGCTACTAGAACTGGCTTCAGATCCTCAACTAATTTTTCAGTTCCACTGATAATCATCTCCTCTTCATCAATATCAATCACCAAGCTACTTGTTCTCTGCTTGACAGCTTCCTTCATGTTTAAGGCATTAAGAATCCAGAGAAAAAAAGAATTCTGGAGACATAATGTTATCTTCTTTGACTTGGAACCTGTTTTAATTTGTACTGATGATGTGTCTTCAGAACTCTGACTGCAGTCATTTGATGTTAAGTTTTCTTGTGAAATTTCATCTGGATGAGCTACAGTTTCAGCACATGAACGAGATTTAAGGCCTAAATAATCATGTGCTTTCAGCTGAACAATGATATTATTTATAATATTCAAGATTACATCAACATCTTGAGATCTGTAGGCAAGGGACACAAGAATGACAGATTTTTTGTTGACAAAAATAAGCTGGTGAGAGTATGCACTTTTAAACGTCTGCATGAAATCCCTCCACACGGTGTGATCTTGAGACTGCTCAGTGGGTAAAGAATGGCATTCCTTTGCAATTACCAAAGAGGATATGAAATCCTGAAATGATTCCTGCAATGTTTGAAAAATAAACTTTAACACTGATCTGGCATTATAAATATAAAGATAAGTAAAAGTGTGGTAATAACATAAGAAAGTTAATCAGAACATGTCTAATCAAAATGCACTGCCAACTCACAATGCTGCTTCTCCATATCAGTGATTGTTAAATTGTTCTGTCAATCTTTTCAAACTGATTTAATAACAATGACAGACATAATGAAAGACAGGTAGATCATTCATTAATTTCATGTCCTTTTTCACTCCTTTTTCGGCATTGGGTCATCATTGCAGCTGGCCCTTTGCAAAAAGCTTGAATCAAAGCATTTTCATGTGTTGTGGCATCAGTGGTGTCTATAGCAACTTGTTTTACATGATGAGGTTCCCAGCCCCATGCACAACCTTGCCTTAGTCATCTTTTACAGTATGCGTGAGGAAGTATCCTTGTGTAGAATAGAAGGACTGAAGTCACATGGCAAGATCATGAATGTGGAACTGATGTCAAGAACTGGACAAGTGTCAGTGGAACAAGAAATTAGAAGAAAAGGACACACACTGAGGAAATCTGCTGATACCATTATCAGATAGTCTTTGTTCTGGTCTCCCCCTGGTAAAAGAGGCAGAAGAAGACCAAAGACCACATGGAGAAGAGAATTAGACACAGACATGAAGGGGGTGAAGAAGATATGGAAACTCCTTCAGCTGATGGCACAGGACAGGAAGTCTTAGCACAGGTTTGTTGAAGACCTCTACTCCTTGGGGAGTTGAAAGGTGATGAGAAGCAGCAGTCCTATTTTTTCACTTTTCTCCTCAGAGACCACTGACTTCCCAGCTCAGTGGTCCATGGTTCAATTCCCTAGCTGAGGTGGTATTTTTAGACTGCAAATGGCTCCAGAGTCAACCCAGCCTCTTGAATTGGGTACCAGAGTAACTCTGGGAAGGTTACAGGTGGCCAGCGTGATGCTGACCACATCACCCCTAGTGTGCCAATGGTCAAGAAAATATGGGTCTAACATCATATTACAAATATGCCTCAATGGGCATGTAACAGGATTCTTCCCCTCCCCTCCTCAGAGACCTCTAGGAACTATACTTGGCATGCTACACTAGGGCCATATATGACAGATATATGGTTTTACAGACAGACATTAAAAATCCAGTGAGTAGCTAAATGGACTAAATTTCCTGAAACAGGCCTCAATGAGAAGGAAAAAGGTCACAAAAATCTGAAAGAGTGCACTTTCAATGTGTAAGTTTTGAGAAAAGGATAATTAGAACACACTGTGAAAACAGATAAAACTGGAAAAAGAGACACGAACAGAGATGTGAGTGGAATATGAGCAGTTACAAAATTTGGTTTTTATTAAACACAAGGTATGAGCGGTGAAGTGAAAAATAAGACAAGTTTAAAAAACTTACAAGTAGTTCCCAAGGGTCTCTAAGGAAACAAAAAACAAAAACAAAAGGACTACCGCTCCCTCAAGCATGTTGTAAGAGGTAAATAATATAAGGCTGTACATGGCATAGTCCTTATCTTGTAAAACGAATTGCTACGAAATCACCACTGATAGAGCATGTGCCTTGCCATAGGCTTCCTCGACGTAGCCATCTTCAGTGGACGTAGATATTTAAAATAGAAGTACTAAAATTAACACATTCGAAGATATATTTGCATTATTGTGATAGTTAAACTCGATATATGTGTACTATTCTTAAAACTAGGTGACATTTTACACCTGTTTTGAACAAACAAATATTATTTTCCCTGGATGAAAGCTGTATAGCTCAATATAGTGATATACTAATTGAAATTACTATTTTAGAATAGAAGAATTTTTCTGTACAGAATGTCTATGGTCAATAATGTAGAGCATTTCCTACTAAAATGTAAGAAGTATGCACAACACAGAATATCAATGTTAGATTATCTACAGGCTTGCAATTCACCCCCGTGCAGAACAGGTGTTCTACACCTAGAAAACTATAGAATATAGTAAAATAGCATATAACAAGAATAAAACATATAATGATTGGTGAGATGATGGTGGATAGTGAAAGTCTAGTGAAGTTCTCGTAACTTATCATGATAATGAAAAACAAACAGCGACTTAAGTACCATTCCAAACACCACAGGCTTTCACATCTTCTGCCTCCTTATTGACACCATGACATATATGAGAGAAACTTCCATTTTAGGACAACAACAAAAATGAACACACATCTCCACACAATTTGACACTTTAATTCACTCAATTCACAATAACTGGAAAGAAGATAAGATACCATGATCAGGTATCAGCAGTTGAAAATATTATCTGGAATTAGAGACATCTTATAACTTAATTATATCCCATCAGAGGTTGAATGGATTACTTTTCATCATACAAAAAATAATGTTTATAAACTGCCATGTCTTCAGAGTTGCCATGGTCAATATATCTAGCATCTGCATTTATGTGAAACTACACTGATGTGATGCACAGTCTCTTTGGTGAAATTGCACTTGAATAAGTGACAGAAATAGTGCAAAATTTAGTGCCAACAAGTTAGCTAACAGATGTTTAGTCAGCTCTGCGTGTGTAGGTTAACTAAATTTATAGATAGCATTAGAACAAATTAAATTCAGCAGTCATTTCACCCAACTAAGCTAATATTGTACCTTTTTATTTATTTATTTTGTATTTTAAAGAAATAAGAGAAAAGTAAAATAGCATCAGATGAGCTGTTCCGCTCTCATCTGATTTCTTTATAAGTTTGTTGGAGGAAACTGGTGAATTTAATTTGTTTTAATGCTATCCATGGACAACACATTAAATTCAGCAGTCATATCTTCCAACAAAATATTATACCTTTTTCCCCTCTGCATTTTTAACTTGCATGTGGAGTTTGCCATTGGTGTCAACAATGTCCACAAAGAATCCTCCAGAGTCTATGAAGGCCTTTAAGTCATGCTGGACTGCCTCAATCACCAAGAAGTTCTCAAAAAGTGTTGAATTATCCAGCTAAAGAATTATAAACAAACAAACATCATTTGGTAAAGTATATGTCCTTACTAATAAAACTAGACTATTATTAATATACGTTTAAGTATATCACTGTAATATAATATGAGGATAGATTTTTAAAAGTCTTTGAGTCTAATTTCTATTTATCAAAAAAATTGTAACACATCTGTTAACATGTCTGCACAAAACTCTGGCAATGCTCAAGCAACCATCAGTAAAATGGGTTCTTCATATTGTCAGCTGTAGTAGATCATCTACCAGCAATGACTGGTTTCATTGATTCTAATAAACAAAAGGTATAGAAAATTTGAGTGCAGCCGATGGCACAATGCTACAAAAGTTCTCAATGTTCAGGTTATGGTGGTCAGGATGGTGTGAACAAACTTAAATGGACCATCAACTACAACAAGCAGCTATGTAACATTTCAACAGTATACATGCACCAAAAATGTATTACTTGCATATTTCAGTAATTATAAAAAATAGATACGAAGTCTTTTCAAATTAGAACCAAAAGCCAGAGATCTCGTCAACTCTTAAGCATAAAGGAGCATAGATCAACGCTCGCACGTGTAATGTCATATCGCTGCAGGATGACAGCACCTAACAACCTGCGCCAGGGCTGACAACATCGGATTACAGATAAGTCCAAAAGCATAAGGATTATTTTCCTCCAGATATCTCAGAGATACTATTCAAATTCCAAACAGAACTTTCACATAGATACTCACGGAACTAATTTTAAAGTGCCTTCCAGTGTATTACAAAGTGAACATTACATTCAACAATGTTAGGCAACTCTCATGATAGTCACACCATTGCAAATGATGATTAGTAGGACATACTAGGACTTTTAGTCATTCAGTGTTTATGTCCATATTATTATTTTCGTTTATCTTTTCATTTTCTTTGTGTCATATATATGGTTTAGGGATTAAATATCTGTACATAAGTTATATCATCTACCAAGTGGTCGAGTGAGTTTCTTACATGTACTGTCTCTTAAATCCATATATGTGTCTCAGAAATATTTCTTTATAAATGTTTCAGATTTTAAAAAGAAATTAATATGCTTAGATAATCTAGTTCATCAACTTTAACTAATCCTGAGATAATTTTAAAAGGTAATGTTACAGATAGCAGCAAAACACCAGCTTAAATATAAAAAGAAGGCTAGAAAGAAACACATTTTCAAATATAAATTTTTTTTAAACTGTTGTAACCTTTCATTTTTAACTTTACAGAATTTCAAACATTTATTACAACACGGATAACTATAACAGATCTAGGCTACTTTGAATTGTAATTTATTTTGCTCAAATTACTCCTATAAGACATAATAGGTAGGCTGTGTGCTCCATAAGTTTCTTTCATTTTCAAATTTTGTATCAGGATGAAATAGTGAGGATCAGGATCACAGAAATAAACGTGTTAAACTTTAAAACAATGCATAAAAAACATCTAATGTAAAGTTTAATCTAAAAATCATTCACATAAATATTTCTATGAAAAATAATACTTATTTTACCATATCGATATAAAAAGCCTGAAACAGCTTACTAAACTGCAGTCACAATAAATTTTGAAACAAAAATGTGCTACCTCATCTTCTTCTGTTAACATCTTCTGAATCTTTTTCACAGAAGCAAAAGGACCTGTTATTTCAACTTCCCAAGTACTTTCATGAATGATCACCACAGCTGTGCTGAACCGATTTTGTACAGCTTTTTCAAAATTCAGTAGGTGAAGCAACATGAGAATATATGGATGTTCCAAAAGTGGCTTTGCATGTTTTAGGTCAGTATTATTTTCTGAATGAGGTTTGCTCTGTTTTACTGTTGTAATGATCTTCTTCTCTTGCTGGTCTGAAGTAAGATCAGAAACTGATGGTTCTGAAGTCAGGCTAAACTTGTGCTCTTGGTTTTTTGACTCGGTTTTAATGAGACTTTCTGTGGCATATTGAGTTGTCTTAATGTCAGTTTGTGCAGTATAGAAAGGCTGAGTTGGCAACGGTTTCAAACGTGCTTTATTCAGTTCCCACTTAGCTGATGAAGAACTTAGCGTAGACCCCTTGTTTGCTGTTACAACTTGCTTGCTTGTGTTATTCAACTCAATCAATCGCTGCAGCTGCTGGTTAACTGGTTCTTTGAAGCTCTCAAAGTAAGGAATGACAGTCAGTGTCTGACTCTCAACTTTCCAGGTGTGTTTACAAGCCATCAACACAGCATCTAGGAGTTTGAGCACAGAAAATGTTAAAAACATATTTGCCATAGTATAATTTTCTTACAAAGGAAGTGAAGTAGTAACAGTAAAATGTTGTAAAAAAAGTAAACAAGCAAAGAGTTGATTATAATATAACATTTCCAGCATTATTTCAAATTATGTAATACTTTGTTAATTATTACATAAATTGAGTAATAGTGTTGAACATTTAATGTTTGTAGGAAAGGAATAAACGGGGTGAGAATGAATAAAGAAATAAAATATGCACAAACCCCAATTTAAAAAACTAATTTCATAGCAATCATTGTCTGTAGTCTTTAGTTGCTCAACTTTCAACACTTTACTTCCACCATTTCTACGAGAGGTGAAAAGGTACTTCAGTTTGTCCTTTGTGCCAAAATTCATGGACTGATAAGTCTTAACAAACACACTTTCTGTGGGCTTGGCTACGTCAACATATCTAGGCAGTTCAGCAGATGTTTCTCCACTGGATTTATTCTGAACCTCCTTCAGTTCTGCAATATAAATGATTAGGAAATACTACAAATGCACAAAAGAATCCAATATTCCATAAATACACAAAGACATATTCGCTAAAGTTTGCTAGAAACAAAGAACAATATCTGCACAATTTAATTTTCACAGTAATTATGTTACTCCAAACATAAATGAGGCTTTGTTTATTATTGGAAACTCTTATGCAAGATTTTACGCTTACATAATTGAATATTATGTATCAATATGCTTGGCAGTATGAAATTAACAATTACATCCCCTAATTCTCACTAAAATTCAATGATGTCAATCGCAAGTCATAGTCAGTGAGAAATCATAAATTAAAGATCCCCTGACTCTCAGTCACCTCTCCTGTCTATCAACTGTTAATTTGTTTAGTTCTGCAACTGATATATTTATCTATTATCCTATGTTGTCAGTACATTTCTTGTTCTATCTGAGCTGTCTTATATTTGCCAATTTTTAAATCAAAATTTTTTTCTGAATATTAAGGGGGGAAAATAGCATGTTCAAATTTTGATGGGCTATCATTATAATATTTTGAGTCTCTAACTGTTGGTAGTATATTCAAATGTTGGCATCTGCTTATTACAACTTCCTTCGCAATAATTTATTCCACATTCTACACTGATTAACTGAACATTCTGTGTATGTTTAAAAAAAAAATGATCTTAATTAATTATACTTATTGCGTTACATTAAATAATATAAATACATGTATGAATTTTTTTTTAATGAAAAGATTATGAGTGTGCAAGTTTGTGTACATGTGATCATGGTTTATGAGTTCTTATCTAACTCTTTTTCATTTTTTATTCATTCATAACTTCAGATGACATACATTTAAAAAAATTATTATTATAATGTTTTGAAGTCCATCATTTATTAACTTTTGTTTTGCTTTATTTAAGTTTCTCATAATTTATTTCTCAATAAACAATAAATAAATAATACACATAAAGGCATGTTTCATGCACTCTGATAAATAAAGATAGAGAAAACTAGACATCAGAAGTGATAGGCTTATCACAGACTCAAACTCAGGATTTTTCTTATATTACCTGCTATAATCTAAATCTGGTTCTTGTTATACAGTTTTATTATATTATGTATTATATTACAATGTTTTAGAATTACACCTCTGTTCTGCAGCAAAGCTTGTTTATTTGTTGCTGTTTAAATAATTTGATTGTTTTTTGCAGTTTTTTTTTTAATGATGAAAAAATATCTTGTTCAATCTCTGACGGGTTATAATTAGGATATATAGTGAAGCTAATTCAAAATAGTAATTTTGTTTTTCAATATCTGAATATGGGATCATTTAGCTCCTCCGATCAGTCCAAAGAGAGATAATCAAGTGTCAAATTGTGTGAACGTGCAAATATATGTCCTGCCCTGTCCCAAAGCAGCAGACTCTTACACCTGACATGTTGTTAAAAATGGGAAAAGGGTGAGGAAAGCCAGAGGTGTCTAAGATGACACCCAATTCACTATTCATTTGTTATCATCAATATGTATTACGAGAACCTCACCAGACCCTCACATTCCCGCTATACCCTTACCAATCCTTATATACTAATTTTTGTTCTTGTTATATACTGTTTTATTACACTGTGCAGTTATCTAGGTCTGTATTAACACATGTTCTACAGTTATGGGTGTATTGCTTACCTGTAAATAATCTAATATTGGTAGTCTCTGTTGTTCACACCTCTTACACTTTAGTAGGAAATGCTCTATGCTGTTTTCTTGTAGACATTCTGCACAGTACAGTTCTTTTACATAGACAGGGGCATCTGACCTGTGCTAAAACCCCCAACCTGGAAGACCAGGGTGTCTGCTTTAGTCTGACCAATTCTTACACAGATCTGTCCAGCATCCAAGATATTTTACCCTACAGTCTCATGCCCTTGAACTCTATAATATAAGCTACTACAACAGGTAAGATATGGATAATATAAATAGATGTCTCTAATAAATAATTTATATTTATTAAAACAAAAATAACATCGGAAGCAACCCCAGAAGATGAAGTAAACTCAGAAAGTGAAGAATACAACCCACTGAATTAGTTATTTTTTTCCAGATGACCAAAGTCTAATCTATGAAGATGAAAACCAATTGAAAATCATACAAATTTTTTTTTTTTTTTTATATATAAAGTTTAGCGTCGTTTTGGCGAGGCGCGTCCCGTTCAACTTAGTCGGTTATATTAGGGCGCATGTCCAAATATAAAAGACCTTCAGGTCTGAACGTTAATCTCAACCTCTGGAAAATACAACATGGATCAACACATCAAAGACAGAAACTATGAAGATAGCCAGGTCTACTGAACATACATGTTACCACTACTCAAAAATCAGAATTTCAGTAAAGAAACAAAATGGCAGCTGATAAGCATTATATTCTTACCAACTCTGTGCTATTTGTGTCAAAAACAGGAGAGGAAAATCCACATCTGTGACATGAGATGCTTAAGAAAAGCCATTAATGTTACCAGGAGAGACAGAATGAGAAATTATGACATCCGAAAAGCTGTAGAAGCTACATTCTGCATCAAATACATAGAAATACAGAAAATTAAATGGATTGGCCATCTCGTGAAAACGGAACCTAACAAATTATGATTTTGTGCCTACAACAGCAGAGGACCTGAGTGTCAGGGCATGAGAAAGACCAAGAGGCAGATGGATAGACAATTTCACAGAAATCCTACAACAACAAGGGCTTACTGCAATGAATGCAACACACCTGACTCAAATACACATACTTCAGCTCCCCACCACTCTTCAAGGCAGCAGTTGAAATGAAAAAAAAAAAAAAAAAAAAAAAAAAAAAAACGTAAAATACTCAACGCACCAAGCTCTTTGTCAAAAAGTACCACAGCTCTGGGTTCCATGTAAGGATCCATCCAAACTTGACAAATATTATGCTCTGGAAATGTTGCCCTGATGTAACCTTTAAGCTTGCTGGTGTCAGTTCCATGCTTAAAACCAGCAAAGAGCATTAGCTGTGACATTCTCAAGCCTTCACCTCAGTGTGGAAAACTCTACTTCACTATCTGAAATGATCATGGTTGCATATGTAATATCATAAACACTCATATAGATCTTACTGCATTCATAGCTTCAATGAATCAGGATGAAATTTAGTTTAGCCTGGAGAATTTAATGCACTGGCCAATTGCAAGACAATCATGTACTGCATTTATTATTTTATGCAAATAGGTAATAATGCTTTTCTTTGATTTCATAATGAAGATGTTCTCTATGCAAAATAACTGGCATTCATAAACTAGTACTGCAACAGAGTAAAACTGATTTAAGCAAGTTAGTCAAAAGGGTATTAACTCCCCTCAAGAAGAGCATATCATGATACTGACAGTCCATGGTCGATAGTTTGACTTACTTTATGTATTTATAACGAGTATGTAATAAACATGTGCTGTTTGTTTAAAAATTAGCTTAAATTTGAATGGTGAAAAAAAACTCTATCTGGTCCATATTTGTCTAAATATATTTGACAGATACCTCATAATCTGCACAAAATAATATATAACTTGAATAACATGACAACTTTCAATGAATTCTAGTGCAAACATTTAATGGGAAGTTTTAGGTGTATTCAATCAGTCTGATAATAAGAGAACTGGTCTAAAAATGTACCTTTAAATCAGAAATACAACGGCAATTTAGGAAAATAAGTTACTTCATTGTAGCAGTTGTTCTCATTTTGAACATAGATACACTTTTATGTTGTGGATGTAGTGTCAACAGGTTATATTTATTATTTCATGCAAAAAAAATTATAAAGAAATAATAGTAACACAAGGATTCCAATATTTTATATCACTTATTTGTGTACTTAGTAGATAACACTTCACCACTGCTCCCACGGACAAAAATAATGATATGTTGATACTTATAATTTTAGGTATAATTTGTTGTAATTAAAATTATAAATATAAAAAGACTGTGATAATGAAAATGTTATACCAGTTTTAATGTCTATTGCTGCTTTGGTTGTGATGGCTTGGACCATATTTTGAAATCCAGGGATTCCCCCTGTGGTGAAACTTGTTGAGAACCCAGTATTGCACATTAAGCTTGTAGGAGTCACTTGAGCCCCAGACATAGTCTTGCATTTACCTGACTGGCTGCATGCAGAGGATCTCACTATGGACCCAATGATAGGCAGGGGGGAGCTGAGAAGTGGCTCTGTGTAGGACGTGACAATTCCTTGGGAGAGTCCAGAACCAAAGCACAGTATTTTAGCTGTGCACAGCAGGACAGTATGCCACTCTTCTTACTCCTAGCTTTGGACCAGATGTGATGATCCTTTAAATGCAAGCCAAGCAGGAGAAACTGGAGCTCATGACTTCAACTCAACATGTTTCATAATGGCAAAAAGCCACAAGAAAAGCCTAGACCTACAGTGTAGATAACATTAACTTGGTATTGGCTGCAAAAGATCAAGAAGCTCAGCAGCCCTAGTTAAACAACAACAACACCAGTGGCCGTCATCCTGTTTTTAGTTCTTACTTACTTAGTCGTTCCTCTTCTACCGTGAGGTGTAGAGGTTTGGAAGAGAGAGCGCCAGACTATCCTATCGGCTGTCTTTTTCCTGGCCTGGTTCCATTCTAGTCCTCGGTCCTTCAAAGATTGTCTAATATTGTCCTCCCAGCGGACTCTGGGTCGTCCTGGAGGTCTGGATCCCTGGCTCTTTGTTTCCCATGCTTGTCGTGGTAGCCGATCTTCTCCCATTCTGCAGACATGGCCAAACCATCTTAGTTGGGACTGTTCTGTTTTTAGTTCAAGAATCTTTATACCAGGCTTTGAGAAACTCATGCACTCAATAAGTCTTAATGCCCTAATGGCACGCTTAATTTACATTTTTTCATCATTATTACAATATTTTCATCATCATTTTCCTTTTCGCACCATATGGAACACAGAGCAACCATTGCAGCTGGTCCCCTTGCTGCAAGCCTGCACCAAGCATTCACACGCTCTTTGAGTGGTGGTTTCTATAGCAATTTCTTTGACATGATGGGGTTGTTATTACAATTTAATGTTTTTTTTTTTAAGACAAAGTATCCTGTTCAACCCTTGATGGGCTCTATAATTAGGATACATAGTGCAGTAAATTCAAGATAATAAAATCTGATTTCCGATATTCAAATATAGTATCTTCTCCCCCCCTCCACTCTGTCCAAATATAGTAAATCAACACTGTAAAATTGTATGTATGTATGTGTGTGCCCTTCCTCTTCAAAAAAAATAAACAAACAATTAAAATTTAAAAAAATAAATAAATAAAGTCCCTCATAACTGTTCTGTTGTTAACAAGGTGAAAAGAGGTGAGAAAGCCTCGGGGTGCCCAATTATTTGCTATCATCCAAATGGGCACCCCTTCAGATTACCCTTATCCTCACACCATCACTGATCTTTATATATTAATTTTAGTTCTTAATATATACTGTTCTACTAAATTGTGCAATTCTCTTGGTCTGTCTATTCTGAACACCTGTTCCACAGTTATGGATGAACTGCATGCCTGTAAATAATCTAATATTGGTTTTCTCTGTTGTTCATACTTTCTACATTTTAGTAGGAAATGCTCTATGTTATTTTTTTCTAGACACTCTGCACAGTACGGTTCTTCTATTCTGAAATAGCCCATTCCTAGTTGCAGTCTACGAAGTTTCTTATTACTAGGAATTTTTAGTTCTCTAGATACCTGAAACATTCCTGTTGGAGTCTTGAACAATTTATATGCATGTCTGCCCTTCAGACTTTCATCACACTCTACTGCAAATTCCTCAGTAATTATTCTTTTAATTAAGTTTTTGATCTGTTTTACTCATCCCCACATTTATTTGGTTTCTATTAGTTCTAATTTTCTAAGCTTCTTTATCCACCTTTTCATTTCCTTCTATGCCAGCATGTGAAGGTATCCAAGCTATTAGAACGGAACATCCTCTGGAGTATAGGTAAGTATTTGCTAGTAATATCTCTTCTGCTATGTCTGGTCTACTGCATTCTCACAAGTTTCTTATAGCTTGAATAGCTGAAAGTCTATCTGTTAATAATGTCAATTTATGACATCTATTTTCACAGCAGAGATGATTGCAATTCTGAAAGCTCTAGACATCTTCTCTAACAATTTAAGGAGTAAATATTCTCTAAATACATGTTATAATTGTCCAATAGTATCTGGTAGATTAATAAATCAATTAATAATAATAATCTGCCAGTAATCTGAGATTAGGCTTGAAAATTCATTTTTAAAATTGAAAATAAATTATTTGCAAGCCAAGTAAAAAAAAATTATTCATTACTTCATACAGCCTGGGAGAGAGCATAATTACCTGCAGAATAGAAAGATGTACAGCTGGTTAAGTTGCCAAAGAATGGAGATTCAAAGAAGTGCACAAATTACTATAGAATAATGTTGCTGACAGTGTGAAGGAGAATACTAAACAGGGTCATCCTAAGAGATTAAACTGAGGGAGAAACAGGCAGGTTTTTGATCAAATAAATCCAGTACAGACCAGACAGCCACTGTGAGCATACAAGTAAAACAAAGTATAAATGGAACTTACCACTTAAAGCTAGACTTGAGAGCTCTGAAAAGGCATCTGACAGTTTAGCCAGAGAATCTTTCTGGAAAGTGATAAGGCAATATGGCATTCCCCGTAATTTTATTAACCTGTTAAAAAAAAAAAAAGCATATAGATATTAAATGTGAACGTCTTCTTGCAGGACAATTTCAACTGCTTTGACATACAAAGTGAAGTGAATCAGGTTTGCCCCTTGTCACCATTCGTCTTCTAAATGACCACCAATTATGAATCCCGAAAACAACTTCACCAAGCAACAGAAGTTCATTGGACAGGGTTAACCGCAAGATGATTTGAACTTTGCTGATGACCATGCTCTCCTATCCTAAATGTGAAATCAGATGCAGGACAAAACAGATTACTAAATATGAAGTCACAACAACTGGATTTGAAAATTCATGTAGACAAACACAGACTATGAGAATACATGCAGCAAATAATAGGCATATTTTACTAGGAAGATATGGACTCATACACCTATGAAGCATTGGTGGTACACATGGGGGTCTCCTGTCTAAAGTTCCTGCTTTAACCAAAATGTTCTTTCATGAAGAAAGCCTCGCTTCATAAGTTACATGAATGGAAATTGCAATAGGCCTACAAAGTATGTGATGAACTTCTTCTTCTTCAAGTATCGTGCCTAGTGCCGTAGAAGATTCATTGCTTTCCACAACTTCCTGTCTCCAGTACAATTTATCAATTCTGTTGTAGACTTCTTTCCATGCTACGATATAAAACTGTCCAGTATTTGCTTTCTTTGTCTTCCCTTATCTCTTTTACCTTCAATCTTACCTGATGTTACGATATATTCCACCTTTCCTCTTCTCATAACATGCCCAAAAAAGTGGATTGCTTCTTTCTAACTCGTGAAATGTTTCCTTTGTGCATTGGCCTCTTTCAGGACATCCTTATTATGAACACATACATAATAGTTTTAAAAACATGTTCTAAACCAGTGGTTCCCAAATAATGTGGGGCACCATACTTGTGAGGCACAAGAGGATGGCAGGTGTGGCCAGAAGATTAAAAGACAATCAATGATTTAGAGATTTTCAATAATTTATATGCCAAAAATAAATATGAAGGTCATTGTCTTATTCATTTTGTTACCGTGTTGCCAGACTTGTGTGAGGTCGCGCATTGTCGTGAAGGAGAAGCAGGTCTGCTGGATGTTGAGAATACCCTGGACAGAAAAAAAGACCAACAGAGAAGTACTGCACTCACTAAACGTACAGGAACATTGGCTCCTAAATACCATCGCAATAAGGAAGCTGAAATTTTTCGGTCATATAAAAAGACATAATAGTCTGGAAAAAACAGTGATGGAAGGCATGGTCCCTGGAAAAAGGGGAAGGGGTCGACCTAGACGACGGTGGACCCAGGACATCACAGAGAGTCTGAACTTGTCTTTGGCTGATGCAGGTCGACTTGCCCAGAATCGTGATGCGTTCAGAGCAGCTGTAATGGAGACAACGTTCTGGAAAGAATACGTCACATGATGATGACCAGTTATATAATATGGGAAATTTATGCATAGAAACCCATAGAATTTTCCCAGAATTTATTCACTAATATTATTTATTTATATCAGGTAGATAAAGTTCTCCACGACGTACTGCTGTGAACATGGATTTTCAACACTGACAAATATCAAAGACCAGAGTAGAGAAAGGCTTCTTTGTGTTGATGAGGAGATGAGAGTTTGTTTGTCTCAAATAAGACCTAATACGAGGGGCATTCAGAAAGTAATGCACCACATCGTTTTTCTCAGGAGCTGTTTATTCAAAAAGCATGAAATTTATACACAATATACATGGATATGTCATGTAAACATCGGTATTATTCAACATAATCCCCATCAACTTGTACGGCTTTATGCCAGCACGAAACAAGTGCATGTATTCCTAGCCTGTACCAGATTTTGTCTTGATCATGTAGCCATTTCTTCGCTGCATGAATCACTCCTTCATAACTCTGCGAAAACGTTGATTAAGTATTTTCAATGTCTTAATGTAAGCTTGCGAATTGATTGTCTCTCCTCTTGGCATAACGTCCACAAGAATCACACCTTCAATGTCCCAAAAGACAGTGATCATGACCTTTCCAGCTGAAGGAATTGTCTTGAATTTCTTCGTGGTGATTGCGGATGATGCCACTCCATTGACTGTCTTTTTGTCTCAGGTTCAAAATGGTGTGCCCAGGTTTCGTCACCTGTAACGATTTTAGCCAAAAAGTTCTCTCCATCAGAATTGAAACGCTCCAACAATTCAGAAGAAATTACTTTCCTTTGCAATCGGTGGTCATTTGTGAGACTTCGAGGAACCCATCTTGCGCAAACCTTAGAAAATCCGAGAGTTTTTATAACTGCATTTGCACTACCAATACTGACTGACAGCTGTAAGGCCAATTGTTGAGTAGTGATTCGCCTATCAGTAAGAATAATACCCTCAGCACATTTCAACATTTCTGCGTTGGTGGCTGTGGCTGGACGTCCACAGCGCGGCCGATCAAGCAGCTCCGTATCTCCACTTCCTGATTCTTTGATTCTCTGAACCCAGCGACTGACTATACTCCTGTCGACTGCAAAACTTCCATACACATCACATAGACGCTTGTGAATGTTCACAACAGTTTCCTTCTCTGCAACGAGAAATTCTATCACAATTCGCTGCTTATAACGCAAGTTGCTAACACGCTCCATTTCAACGATTTAGGGCAGCCGTATTATTTGGCCTGTTGCGGTGCAATTTGGTGCACACAATTGGCACATGCCATATTTGAAGTGTGCAACATTTCATGCTTCTATCTTCATTATTAGCTGAGAAAAATGATGTGGTGCATTACTTTCTGAACGCCCCTCGTATAAATGAGATTACCCTACAAAAAACAAGCTCACCCTTTCACTGCATGTGTATAATTTGTAAATGAATCATTTTTTTATGTAGCTGTATTGTTTTATACTTTATGGATGACCCGTGATCACTTTATAAAGTAGTTGTGTTCTGTGTTATGAATAAAGCACAGCTAGGATTTTATTTTTTGTTTTTGAAGGTATTTCTTATCAATAAAAAATTTGGCGTGGCGCGAGCACATTTTCATTCTGAAAGTGTGGCCCAGAGAAAAAGGTTTGGGAACCCCAATTCTAAACTGTAGATAAAGCGATGCTAAAATAGAAGTAAAGGTACTTTGTGTATCATCAATTATTTTTTAAACACAAAGTAAACTTTCAACCATTGATGGGTTATAATTAAGATATATAGTGTAGTAAATTCAAGATAATAAAATATGATTTCTGATATATAAATATAGTATCTTCTTTCTGCCTCCACTCAGTCCAAATGTAGTAAATCAAAACTGTAAAATTGTGTGAATGTATGTGTGTGTACGCTCCCCTTTCAAAAAAAAAAAAAAAATTTAAAATTAAAAACAAGTACAATCAACTATAAAAAAACAAAAGTAAAGCCTGTCATAACTGCCTGTTGTTAACAAGGTGAAAAGGGGTGAGAAAGCCCAGGGATGTCCGGGATGACAGACACCCAACCACCAATTATCTGCCATCATCCACAAAGTTGGGGCACTGTACAAAGGATGGCCGCCGACCGAGCAGAGTGGAATCAATTTGTTGTTGCCCTACAAGACGCCACCAGGCGTAATGGCCACTGACTACTTTGACGGTCGGCGGCTAAGGATCAAAGAAGAAGAAGAAGATCCACATGAGCACCCCATCAGACTAAACCTTACCCTCACACCATCATTGATCCTTATATGCTAATTTTAGTTCTTGTTATATACTGTTTTACTATATTGAAGAAGAAGAAAATACTGTTTTACTATATTGTGCAATTCTCTAGGTCTAATCTATTCTCGACACCTATTCCACAGTTGTGAACAGTTCCACTGTCCCACAGTGTATCAACAACGTCGCTTCACAAGCTGTTTTCTTTTAATAATGAAAAACATCCCGTTCAACCTCTGATGGGTTATAATTAGGATATATAATGTTTCCAATTCCAAATAATATGAACAACTGCCGATATGGGAAAGTGGCATTACACCTGTCAAATCATTGTAAATATGGCAAATCACAATTACGCTTGTATGTTAAAAAAAAACCCAAACAAAGACGAGATCAAACCTAACAAAACCAAACAGAAACACAAAAAAAAAAAAAATTATAATAAACAGGGATGTTATAATCTCTATGGTACATTTTGGTATGTGTTCAAGATTTCGTAGCTCAAGATGTCATGCCCTGATGATGTAGGCTATATGTTTTTTTTCCTTTATTGCATTTTCAACTTCTTCTGTTGTAATATCTGCATTTAAATATGATAAATTTTCACAAGTAGGTTGCTTCTGCTAAAGAAAAATATTGAATCGTAACTTACCATGTAGGTAGGCCTATGCTTTTAATCATTCATTACTAACTGTTAAGTTTCACTGCAACTGCTAACAGATAACCTCCGCCATGCATTCTGAAAATACTTTCAGAAAGGTAGGCAAACTGGACAGAGCTGTGAAAACTTGCCCTATTGAACTGAGCATGGAAGAAAAGCTCAGTTCCTAGAAAAGCCGTGGATGGCAATACTAAAATATTCTCTAATAACCAGGGCCGGATTTAGGCGTAAGCTAAACAAGCTACAGCTTAGGGAAATCTGAAGGGGACTCTCTAACAGTAATGTAGCGAAAAGGGGGGGGGGGGGGGCTTAGCGGCATTAAAAAAAGTTTCAAGACAAGATTTATTTAGCTTTTTCTAATGTCCAAGCAATACTATGGATCGAGGAAAGCCTATTTCTTTCGTTTCCCTGACGAAGGCAACGTTGGCTATTTTCTTTGTCTTTTGTCCTAGTAAGACGAATCACTTGTTTCAGATTTTTTTTTCATATCCATCCAAGCAATACTACGGCTATTTTTAAGTCTGATGGTAGCAAACTGCTCAGCGGAAAGATCCTTTTCACGACTAAAGAGAATTAAAAATAAGCTGCGATCAACAATGGCACAAGACAAGATGTATTGTGTACACAGAAAATGATAAATTACGTAGCTTATCTTTTGAGGACATCATTCGTGACTTTTCGTTTATAAAAGCAAGAAGGAACATGTTGTAAACTGGCTGATTTCGTTTTATCCGTGTTTATCATGTTACAGTCTGCAAATTTAATTTAATTTTCTGGCGATTACATATTTACAAGAGTATTTTACTCCTACGAATTAAATACATTTAGTCACTTGACTCTCTTGGAACAAATTTGACGTATTTTTTGCTATAATAAATGTCTTTAAACCGAACAATTAAAGGCATATTTTTAAAGCTCTAATGGGGCAACCCTTCCACCACCTGGCATGGATTTGTTATGCATCTTGGCGGCAGTCTTGCCAAGTTTAATTGTAACACGGCCTTATTCTCTATTACAAACAGTCTCGCAAGGAAGAATTTATGTCAGTGATTCTCAACCTGAGGGGGAGAGGCCCTCTACGCGAGGTACTGTTAATTTGAACGGAACTTCAACTGATTGTCTTTTTGACGCGGGGCTTTCTTTTGATTGTATTGTCGCAAGGCATTTGGTCAAACCTGGTCAAGAGACAGAAGAAACCGTCCAACTTTGTGGAGTTTTTAAGAGTGATGCACCCATTTAGCTTCCCATCGCATTGGTGGAGATACACTCTGATTTTGTCAGATGTGTGATCAAAGCGGCTGTTATGGATGACCCGATCTACCCAGTCATACTTGGCGGTAGATATGTGTTTATTGGGAAACCGGAAGAGCCAATTGTGGCAGCAGTAACGACAAGAGGGCAAACCAAGAAGGAACGGGAGCCTGCGCCAAATTTGTTACCTAAGGAACTTAAAGAGGCGCAACAAAAGGACCCTACCTTGGCACCCTGCTTTAGGAAACTGCCCATGGCCAAGGACCCTAGACACAACGGGGACATTTTTTCTAAGGATGGCGTACTTTATCGTAGAACGGGCAAGCCTGAACAAGGTTATAATCAGCTCCTAGTACCGAAACAGTACATAAGCCAAATCTTAGAAATGGGGCACTCTCGTCCATTTAGCGGACATATGGGACAGAACACCACAAATAAGCGAATATCGACTCACTATTGGTCGCCAGGAATGAACTCTGATATTACCAGATACGTGAAATCCTGCGCCAAGTGCCAACGGGTGGCACCCAAGCATTTGACACCCGCAGTTTCCATGGGTGAAATGCAGTAGTGGGGACACCATTTGAACGGGTTGTGATCGACATTTTAGGACCCTTAGAAATGACTCAACGAAGGAACAGGTTCATCCTGACCTTAGTCGACACATGCACTTTGTGGGCAGAAGCTATACCGCTAACATGCACGGATTCTGAGCATGTCGCAGAAGCCCTCGTGCATATATTTACACGGTTGGGATTCCTTCAACAAGTTTTGACGGATAACGGATCCCCATACCGTAACCTGTTAATGGATGAGATCGTTAAGATCTTGAGGAACCAGCACATCTACACAAGCTCTTATAATCCGGCCGGAAGTGGGTTAGTAGAACGTGTCAACGGAAACCTCAACAAGATGTTAAGTAAACTGGGACAAGAGAAACCTGAAGATTGGGACCTTTGTATACCTGCAGCCTTATTCGCTTGCAGGGAAGCCCCACATACTTCCACAGGATTTCCCCCAGCTACTCTTTTATTCGGCAGACCTATTAAGGGGCCGCTTGAAGCCTTACTTCGGTCCCTGACAGACCAGAAGGCTGATGAGACAGTCGTCTCAGCCAGTAAATATGTGTCGGAATTTAAGGAAGGTTAAAACTAGGATGGGATCTAGCAACGACCAACCTTAAGCGAGCACGCGCAAAGCACGCTAACCGATACAGGAAAGCCACGAAAGAAAGAGAACTACAACCAGGGGAGAAAGTTTTGTTGTTACTGCCTACCGGAAGCAACAAACTATGCATCGGATGGCAAGGGCCGTTTACCGTCCTTAAAAAGATCTCAAGGGCTAACTACCAGATCTTTATTAAAGGAAAGGAGATGGTCTACCATGTAAATCTGTTAAAGAAATACTTGAAAAACCGGTGCCGTCCACCGAACATCTCCTGGCGATCGCCATAACTGACGAAGATGACGATAGTTGCAGGGAATTTCCACTGCAAACACACGGAATCTTTCAACGATGTCAAAAGCGGCGACACTCTTTCAAGCGCATAGGGAATACATTCCAGAGAAAGAAAACGTTGGAGCAGATTTCATGAGTAGGAATTGGACAGAGACGGAGGAGGAAGATGAGAGGGAAGAAAACAGTCACCCGGAAGCTACTGATATAGGAAATCTATTTCCATAAAGTGGACATGAAATGGTTTCATATCTTTAAGCGGGGACGTCTATGACATATTATGATAATAGCTTTCTAATATATATTTCATTATCTACACTTTTCTTTTACCTAGCTTTCAACTACGCACGTTTTGTTACACAAAACCATCCTAAACTCAGAGATCTGTCTTTTTAGCACGCATATTTTATTGCTGTTCGCTATTTCCTTTGATGAAGGTTTACCAGCAGACCTATTAGCTAACGTTGAGCTGTAATTAAACGCCAGCGATTGAAAATCGTTGTGATAGATCAGACAGCGATCAGGGAAATAAATTTGATTACTAAGAGCAGATAATTTGGAACCAAGGTGAGACAAATTTCTGTTACCTCCCTTGTAAATCCGTTCGCTAGAAAGGTAATTAAACACGGCGAATCGCCAGATCAAAAAACATTGCTCGCTAGATTGGGCCATACGAGCAGAGACGTGTAAAACTTGCACTGATTAGCAAATTACGTTACGCCGGATCTCAAGCGAGTCCGTACGCAACAGAGAGAGTCTGGGTTTCGGTTCTGGCGTAAAAAATGGCTTTGATTTCACGTATTCCCCAAAATCTGAACGTAGGTGCTAAATCTAGCAGAGAGTCTGGTTTCGGTGTATAGTGTAACATTCCCTTTGATTTCAGAGATATAAATACCCCAGCATTCTAACTCAAGTTATCCAGTACCCACAGATCTTAAAGACATCTAGCTCAATTTCTAGAATAACTTGTATTAGTGAAGTTTCTTAGTTTTTCGTTGGAGATAGTCTTAGAATTTCTGTGTTTGAGGTAATTATATTTACTAGTATTTTTGAGTAATTTAAGTGGTAAAATCGTCAATTACATTTTACTTGTTTTTTTCCTGTGCAGAGTGATTTACTAGATAGGTCCGTCATTTATATTTCTCTAGGTTTTACTGTGTTACAGTGGATAGCAGAACAAATAATAATTTCTAGCTAAACTATTCCAGCTATAAAGTAAATTTAATTAATAGCTAGTAACCACGCAGACTGCCATCAATGGTACCTATACCTTGTAGCGGTATGGCAGCTTGTGTACCCTGACAATCCCCAGAGCTATGCCAGTGGGAGTTTTACTCCTGGTAGGTTCAACCATGCTGGACTGGTCTGCGTGGGTAGGGGTCAGACAAAAGCTGGTACCCTGGTCCTCCAGGTTGGGGGTTTTAGCACAGGGCCGACACCCCTGTCTGTGTAAAAAATCATACACGTTACGGAAACAGCAATAAATGGAAATACTTTGATGCGGGACGGACATCCGGAGTCTCAGGCTCGTATGACTGACAGTGGTGAAAGCCGAAAGGAAGCCACTGGCATGAAAACGGATGCCCAGACCGCAAAACACGAAACCAGAATTGGTTTTTGGAATGTCAGAACTATGAACGAGGCAGGAAAGCTGAGACAGATTACAGCAGAGATGAGGAATTACAAACTACATATCCTGGGAATAAGCGATAGCAGATGGACAGGGATGGGGAGAATAAAAACAGCTACAGGGGAAACAGTACTTTATTCTGGTAGAGAGGACGGTCAGCACAACGAAGGTGTAGCCATTATCCTTAAGAAGGAATGGAAAGGTCTCTACTGGAATGGAAACCCATTAACAACAGACTAATAAGAGCAAGACTGAGAGGGAGATTCACCAACACCACAATTATACAATGTTATGCACCAACAAATGACAGCGACGAAGAGATCAAGGATGAGTTCTATCAACAGGTACAAAAGGAAATGGAAACTGTACCCAGGTACGATCTTATTATAGTAATGGGAGACCTAAATGCGAAAGTTGGAACACACAATAATTATAACGAAAGAGTAATGGGGAAATGCGGCAGTGGAACAGTAAATGAGAATGGGGACAAATTAATAAGCTTCTGCAGTATTAACAACCTGGTCACCGGAGGAACACTTTTTCAACACAAAGAAGTGCACAAGTTAACATGGGAATCACCAAACGGACGAGACAAAAACCAGATAGATCACATAATGATCAATGGCAGATGGAGACATGCACTACAAGACGTGAAAGTAAGAAGAGGCGCAGATGTGGGAAGTGATCATCACCTAGTAGTAGCAAGACTGAAGGTGAAACTCAGAGCTGCTGGACCAGTTGCAGTCAAACAGAAAAGATACAACATCACGAAACGGACCCCCTCACCAGAAAAGCGTTTGTGGTCGACGTAAAGAGACGATATCTGATTACCAAAAGCCAGGAAAGAACAGAGACCGACGATGTGGACCAGAAATTCAACACCATCTCAACAATATATAAAGAAAGCAGCAAGTCATGCTTGGGATTCCAGGAAAGAAAGAGCCAAGACTGGATAACACCAGAAACGCTAAACACCATAGCGAAGAGAAAGGAAATGAAAAGGAAGAAAACAGAAGCTAAGTCTCCCAGGTTAAAGGCAATATATAGTGAACAGTACAGTCAGCTGGACAAAGAAGTAAAACGTCAAACCCGTGCTAACAAAAGGACATTTCTGGATGACCTTGCAAGACAGGCAGAAGAGGCAGCACTGAGAAATGAACAAAGCACAGTTTATAAAATAACTAAAGCTATCAGTGGAAAACGAGGTGCAAACAACATAACGTTAGTAAGAGACAAGCAAGGAAATCTCATCACCACAGCACAGGGGCAGGAAACAAGGTGGGCAGAGCACTTCAGAGAAACACTGAATAAGGAACCACCAGAGACTCAGCTGAATGTTCCTGAGGCTGAAAGTGACTTAGACGTAAATACAGACATTCCACGAAAAGAAGAAATTATCACAGCTATCAAAGGGCTAAAAAATGGAAAAGCGCCTGGTCACGACAATCTGAATGCTGAGCTATTCAAGACAGACCCTGAACTAGCAGCAGAACTATTAGAACCACTATTTGCACAAGTCTGGGAAACTGAGACAACACCAACAGAGTGGAGTAAAGGAACAATTGTCAAATTGCCCAAGAAGGGCGACCTTGCAGACTGCAACAACTGGAGAGGAATTACCCTCCTCTCAGTTCCCAGCAAAATACTAGGCAGGATAATCATCCAGAGAATTTCAAAAGCAGTTGACCATAAACTTAGGAAAGAACAAGCGGGCTTCAGAAAGAACAGAAGATGTGCAGATCATATATTTGCCCTCAGGAACATTATAGAGCAGTGCTCAGAATGGCAGAGACAGCTGTACATTAACTTTGTTGATTTTGAAAAAGCTTTCGACAGCATACACAGGGACAGCCTATGGAAAATTCTGAGGGCTTATGGAATTCCCAGCCGCATTGTTTCCATTATAAAAAGCCTCTATTCTAACTTTACGTGCAGTGTTGGATCGAGTAATGTAACTTTCGAAGTGAAAACAGGAGTACGACAGGGATGCCCCTTATCAACAACATTATTTTTGACAGTCATAGATTGGGTGATGCGCCAGACAACAGAGGGCAGTCCAAGAGGAATTAGATGGACAACGTTTTCTACACTGGAAGATTTGGAATATGCAGATGACATTGCACTGCTCGCGCATTCACACCAACACATTCAAGACAAAACTGATAGACTGAATAAGTATGGCCAGCAGGTTGGCCTGAACATCAATCTGAAGAAGACAGAGGTCATGACACTAAATGTGGGCAATCCTGAGCCAATAACAGTAAGGAACCAGAAGTTAGAACAGACAGACACATTTACTTACCTAGGAAGCATAGTAACACCTGACGGCGGAACAAGCAAGGACATTAACAACAGAATGAATAAAGCGAGAACAGCCTTTGCTATTCTCAACAACATTTGGAAGTCTTCCCAGTACAGCACAAACACCAAATTAAGACTGTATGAGAGCTGCGTACTTTCTGTGCTTCTCTACGGTGCGGAATGTTGGAGAGTAACAGAGAAGGAAATGTCGAAACTGTCCTCCTTCCACACAATCTGCCTAAGGAAAATTCTCCGAATCTTTTGGCCAAACACCATCAGCAACCAAGAACTACTTATTCGGAGTAACCAGGAGGACATGCACACCATCATAGCTGGCAGACGCTGGAGTTGGGTTGGCCATGTCCTCAGAAGGGACCCTGATACCATCGCAAGAACAGCTATGCTATGGACCCCCGAGGGAAAGCGAAAGAGAGGCCAACCAAAAACAACTTGGCGGAGAACTGTGGAAGCTGAGATGCAAAGAATGAACCACAGTTGGGGCACTGTACGAAGGATGGCCGCCGACCGAGCAAAGTGGAATCAATTTGTTGCTGCCCTACAAGACGCCACCAGGCGTGATGGCCGCTGACTGCTTTGACGGTTGGCGGTTATGGATCAAAGAAGAAGAAGAAGAACCACGCAGAGAATATTATAACCGACTAGTAATGCACTGTTCATCATGAGTATTGACGAAATATGTATTTATTTCTAATTCATGATGATTGATTGTTTAAATTACCAGAATTTATTTCACAGGAGTTTTAAACGATAAGACAAGCTCTAAGCTTGTAGGTTATAATTTAAAGTTAAATAACCGAAATGGATAAATATATTATATTTTACGAGGGTTAAGGATAGGATTGAGAATACTATATTATGGTTAAGTATTTGTATTTTTTTTCTCCTTTACACAGTATTGGGTCAAACCCTAAACCTTACCAGCGGCTTCCATATGAATCTGAGAATAACAGACTTAAGTCCAACAGTACAAAAGAACATTCTGATTTAAATATCGGGTTTTCAAGGTGACTGTCTGGCTTCGTGTTTACACACAGAAAGGGACAGAACCAACCCAAAGAATATTAAGAATAAATTGTAACTGGACTTATAGATATCCAGATTTCTTTTTCCCAATTTCATATACATTCAGCCCGTTGTGGCGACATAATCAAACATTGACAGTACCTGATTAACAACCACTGTGTTGTGAAGAAGATTTTTCCTGACCAGATTTATTTACCTGACACTCGATTTAACGATCAAATACTCCAAGCTACTGTACACTGTGAACATTAGATCTCTTAAGTATTTTCCTACCTGGACAAAAATTGAAGTGACATAATCAGCATCCTACTAACAGTAACGAATCAAGCGTTTCCCAACATTTGGACTAATTAGTCTTGGAGAAACTGGGGCTTGTTTCGCCAAAACCCAACCTTGGATTTGCTGTGTGTACCTTAACGATTGTTCCAGAGGTTGTGAAAGCACCTATTAGGTAAGAGTGACTGGATGTGATCACAGGTTTGTCAGAGCGAAAGAAAGCAGGGATGAATAATTCTTTTATGGTATAACCCATGTACTCACTTTGTATTTTTTTATGCAAGTTTTGCTAAGTCTGTCCCTTTCAGAATAGATTAACGTATAAACTCTGTTCTTTATTGTAGAGGGAAATCCTAGACCATAGCGTACAAACCTTTGACTCCTTGGGGGTTAATAACTTTATTCTAACGGGATCTGGTCTCAACAGAGGGAGGGAGGATTACAACTATGAGTCTAACTCTTTAATTAATTCATTAACTTATGTTTATTTGTATTTGAATGATATTCAAAATATTGCTGTTGTGAAGTTTTCTTATGATAAATACAATTTACATAAACTTTATTTACGTATGTTGGTCAGCTTGTCCCAACATATCCCTACATCCATTAAGATAGTTTTCACGCTTGTGCGTCTAATTGTCGTCACTTATCTGTGTGTGTGTGTGTAGAGGTGAGTGGTTGAATATATATAAATATATATATATATATATATATATATATTTATAAGAAAAACTGTCTGATCTAAGAATCTCAGTCGTAATCGATAGGCTGGATAGATTATCTCTCAAATCCAGGGACAGACTTTACCTTTCACCATTTCACTCGTGAAAAATCTATTTCTTTACCGTATCTCCCACTGAGCTATCACCTCTTCTAGTTCTATTCAGACGGGACCATAATTGATCTTAAATTCCTATCGAAAAATCTACGACACTAAGGTACCCTTTGGTGAATGTTTCAGTACTTCATAGCTCAAGATATCGTGTCCTAGTGTTGTATTTGTTTTTTTCTTTATCACATTTTCCACTTCCTTCATTGTAATAGCCTATCTGCATTTAAATATGAAAACTCTTCTGTATTCTCAGTTACATTTTCACCGTCTTGTAATATGTGTTTTTCTTCTATTGCTCTAATTCTGGCCTATCTTTTTTCGTGGAGCTAACATTATGGTTGTATCTGGCCAGTACATTTGTATATTAATTGTCCTCTATACCTAAGAGAACCTTTGATATCAGTGAACGGGGAAAAACTACAGAAAGTTGAAAAAATGACTGTCAAGAGAAATTACTAGAATTTGTAACATTTGTAAATACGATCATTTATACTTCAATTGCTCTAAATGTTACTCTGCATATCTTTTTTCATTGGAGCAACTGATTACATTCGAGAACAAATGGCCAGTACATTTAACATCAGTTGGAAAGAATTCAAGACTAATCGACAAATAAGAGAAGACTCTAGGCAGAAATATGTCTCCGACTATATAAGGAAAAGACGATGGTCATATATCGGTCATGTCCTACGAATGAAAAACAACAGAATACCACTACAGGCGCTCACTTGGGTTCCTGAGGGTAAGAGGAAAAAAGGAAGACCAAAAGAAACACTCAGAAGAGTGAGAAAATTGTCGGATTTGTATAAATAAAAACACGCAACGTCATAGATACTATGAGAACATTAATAGAAAGAGACATACAAGTTTTTAAAAAAAAAGTGATTGATGAGATACACTAACAACGTGGCATGGAAAGAAGTCAACAACATAATTAATCAAATAACTGGGGTAGGATTTATGGACATTCGTGATCACATACGCCAGTTGGCATGTTGCGCAGAAAAGAATATAACCAGTACATATTAATCGATGAAAACGTAAAGTACAAACTTCCGTTGTTAGGAAAGTCAGGAGAATATTTATAAAAAAAAACATTCGTTTCCAGGGGGCTAATGGCGGGGATTGCAAATCAGATAACGGACTATAAATATAACTGTATTAATGTAATGGTGAATTTCAAGTTAATATAAAAGAGCAGCATCTGGAGGTAAGCTACTGCAGTCTGGAAACACACTTTTAAACAGGAACAACAAGGTCTGAAATGTCTCTTGTAAAGCATGGTCAGCTTAGGCTACTGTTTATGGAATTCTGATGAAGTAGAATTGGTTAAGTGAAGAACAACAAGATACTTGTCCGATTTCGCCCATAGTCTATCAAACCGGCGGCCAGTAAAGTCGTCCATATCGTTAGGATTCCTATATTTAATCCTAACCCCCTGATTACTGCATCTTCGCATTCTCTTTTGCTTTGTTTTTAAGCCGTAACAATGTGGGCGCTCCAACAAGAAAATGTCAGATATTTAGGGGAATTAAAAATTCCAAGTAACAATAACTTCTCAAACTGCAGCTGGAAAAAGGCAGTTTCAGAATAGAAGAACCTTACTGTGCAGAATGTCTTCTAGATAATAATATAGAACATTTCTGGTTAAAATAGCAATGAGAATCCCAATATTAGATTATTTGCAGGCTTCAAATTTACCCATAAATATAGAAGAGGTATTAAGAATAGAGAGGCAGAGGTAGACCAAAAAACACACGTAGAAGAGAGCTACTAGATACGTAAGTGAAAATGATGAGGTAAACTTGGAAAGACCTTGAGCGGATGGCACGTGATAGGAGGACTTGGCATGTGTTTGTTGAAGGCATATGCTCCTTGGGGAGCTAATGGGTATTGATTGATTGATTAAGAATAGACAGACTTAGGGAACTGCACAATATGGGTAAACAGCATTTAGCAAGAACAAAAGGTAATATATAGTGATTTGTGGGTATATGGCAGAGAAGGTGAAGGTCTGGTAACGTTCTTATAAAACATGACATGACAAATGAGAGTCAATTAACTAAACATCCCAGGTCTTTACACCCCTCACCCTGTTTATCATTTTTGTTTGGTGTTTTTTGTTTCTGTTTTGTTTGGTTGCTTTTTTTCAGTTGTTTTTGTGTGTGTGTGACATGCACACAAATTTAATAATTTGATTTACCCTATTTGCAATGATTGGACAGGAGATGTGATACCACCTTCACGTATCTGCAATTATTCATATTATTTGGCATTGAAAACAATATATATCCTAATTATAACCTATCAGAGGTTGAACGGGATATTTCTCATTAAAGTTAAAAAAAAAAGTATCAGTGCGGGCGCTTACTTGCTACCGGTTTGATAGACATTTAGGCGAAATGAGACACACGTCCCACTGTTGTTTCATTTTATTTCATCAGTTAGATGTAAAATGGCTATGACTAAAATACTCATTTCATCTTTTTTTTTCCCACGCCACTCCAATTTCAGGAACAAGATCAGACCACATGGTCTTTTTTGTTTGGACATGCATCCAAATATAACCCACTAACCCTGTGTCTAGGTGCAACAGAGCGCACCTCACCAAAACGAGGCAAAATTTCATTTAAAAAGTGAACAAAATCTTTTCATGCAACCTCGACCTCATTCTCTCCACTTCTCGCCATGCCATTCTGTCATTTGAAGTTCTCTATTCTGCTTTATAAGATGTTATCCTCATTCTTTGTATGCCCCTGAATCTAGTTTCATTCTATACCATTGTAAATTTCAGACCATTACTTGATTTTGCCATCTGTCTCTTTTTATGAGTAATGCATGACTGATTGATGTCCTCATGTTTATTTTATAATTTATGTCTCTTAATCATTATGCTGTCATTACGCTGTCATTAAGCTGTCATTATGCTGTCATTACGCTGTCATTATGCTGTCATTACGCAGTATCTTTCTTAGAACTTTGTTCTCAAATCCCCCATGCATACTGTGGTAAAGTGGGATGATATAAATATTTATAGGGGACTTAGTGTACTGACTGAGATCAGCTGTGAAGGTATCTGTATCTAATAAGTGTGGTGTATTACAGATGACCTTACTTGCTACCACATTTATACCTCAGTCAGAATTATTCTGGAATATTGTGATGACTACGTTGAATGTCTAGGGTTATGATAATGATGAAGTGTAAGTCACAACAACAACAGACAGATAAACAATTTAATTTATTCCACAACACTGTGACACTCACATACATATAACACTCTATAAGACTATCTTAAATGAGTCCAGTGTTAAAGTTTAAAAATATATGTATTAATTCCTTCAAATATTAGATATCCTGATTCAAATACAAAGTGAACCAGGAATCACAATCAAATGTAATCACAATTTGTATGTACACAATTTATATATATGATTTTTGTATTGACATATATTATTATTATTATTATCATATGTGTGTAAGTTGTGAAGTAGTACTATGAGGTAATACTGGCTTTTTCAAGCTAGGTTGTTGTTTGTCATCATGACTTCAAGTGTTTGCTTTTGGTGGAAATCATATTGGGAAAAGATCACAGTTCTTGTCATTTGAAACAATTTATTGTCCCTCTTTAATTAATATACTGTCAATTTTTGAGGGGGGGGGGGGGGGGGGACATAGGATTGAGCTGCTCTGGCCACAGAATCTTATCTGCTGTGAGGACGGCAGGAAACAGTCTCCTCTGCTCGCTTGCTTCACTGTGTTCTTGAAAAGCAATAATGGTCGCTATCTTGACCAAGGAGTAAGCTACCAGCCTCTGGATTCAGCAAAACTCAGACTAGGTGCTGCTTCAATAAGTTAGGACCACGGTCCCTGAAACAAGAAGGTTGTACCTCCTACTTCAGAACTAATTTATAATCTATTTCCACACTGAGCACAATACATAACAAACACTGAGTTCAGAGCGGTAGGCCAACTGTTAGCTTCTCATGTAATAATATTCACCAGTATTCCTCTCCCTAATGGTTACTACGCCTCTGCAATTTCAGCTGTAAGTCCTTCAATACAATAAGATAGATGTCAGTGTACTATTTGGCGATCCCATGCAGTTCTACTTCTCTCCGACAAGTTTTGTTCAGGTTGGAGCAATATCTAGGCTTTGCCTCATGTTTGCTACTGAACCACACACATATAATAAATAATAATAAATTCTTTAAGCGCCAAACACGGCGCATAAGGCAGAAACCAGTGCTCTCCAGGTTGTTCGTTGTGACGCCACTCCTCTTAGCTCTTGCACATTATTTAGGCCCAACGTTCTTCCTTCTCTTATTATTGTTCTTCTGAGTGTTTCTTTTGGTCTTCCTTTTTTTCCGCTTACCCTCAGGAACCCAAGTGAGCGCCTGTAGTGGTATTCTGTTGTTTTGCATTCGTAGGACATGACCGATATATGACCATCGTCTTTTCCTTATATAGTCGGAGACATATTTCTGCCTAGAGTCTTCTCTTATTTGTCGATTAGTCTTGAATTCTTTCCAACTGATGTTCATGAGTTTTCTAAGACATTTGTTCTCGAATGTATTCAGCTTGTTCTCCAATGATTTTGTTATTTTCCAACTCTCACAGCCGTATGTTAACACTGAGATAACATTTGAATTAAACAGACGAAGCTTGGTATGTATATTCAATGATCGTAATTTCCAAATGTTAGATAATCTATTGAAGGCGCTAGCTGCCAAAGCAATTCTAGTATGGATTTCTCTTTTTTGTGTCACCATCCTGAGTCATTTTACTGCCTAAATAATTGAAACTTTCAACTTTCTGTAGTTTTTCCCGTTCAAGATGATATCAAAGGTCTCGTTAGAAAAGTTCATAGCTTTAGTTTTAGAGGCATTTATTTGGAGACCAATTTTAACCGAGAGATGACACAAATTATTTATTGCTTCTTGGGATTGTCTTGGTGTTGAACTTAAGAATGCTACATCATCTGCGAAATCCAGGTCCCCCAGGAATTTTCCATTTGTCCATTTTATACCCAATTGTTCATTGTGGGTATAGTTTCTCATAACCCAATCAATAGCTATTCCAAAAAGTAGTGGTGACATAATACAGCCTTGTTTCACCCCTGTTTCACATATACAGACATAAATTATCAATTCACATTCAATTTTCATCACAAAGATATCAAATATGTCAATCTTACCACAATTCATGGAAATAATAAACAAATACGTTGACTGGCGATGAATTATGGCACAATTCCGATCTGCCTCTGTCCCAGGCTTTTTAGAAAAATAGGAGCTGGATTTCAACGCACTGTTTCTTAGTAAGTTTATTTTAAAATGTGGCACTGAACAGACGCTCCTAATTGACTATATTAACAGGTCTAGCCAATAGGACCATGTTTACACAAGCTTTTGAAAAAATGTACCCTTCCTACGTTTCCCCTAACAACCAAAATTAGTATTTGCAGTCCAACTAATCGTGTTTCGCCTTACATATACTGCCCGCCAATCAAATCGGATTTAACATGGTGGCCTATTTCCCGTAAAATGGTGGTTTCAAAACATGCCACTGTGCAATTCTGATTTGGTGCTATCAGACAACCTCACTATTTTCTTTTGGCTATAATTTGTTAATTCCTAGACTATTTGCGTAACCTTTAACATATTCTTTGTCAGCAAGTCTAAGGAACCCAAATATATAATTTTAATGGAGCTAAGTGGCTGCGTTCAAAATATGCATTTTCTTCTACCTCCCGTTCACTTCGATACGATGTGGTGTCTGGGTACTGTCAGGCTTTCAGACATAAAACAGTATAATGTCATGTTTACTAATAAGCATTTGACAGGTTTTTAAACCTAACTCTCGTATGGGTAGTGTTTTTTATCACTGTCTATTTGAAAAAAAGTTAGTGCTTCATGCCTTACGCTTGGGGTGGCATTAATTTTATATCGCGAGACGCGTGTTAGTGTTGCATGCGTTCCTTCGTACATCGCTCTCTCTCTCTTTCTATCCTAAGTCCATCTGTCTTTTCATTACGCAGTGTATAAAATGAAATTAATGCTAGTATTAATCTAGGTCATTAATCAGCTTGCGTATCTCACGGTTTTCTAAGAAACACAGTACACGTTTTATTGTTTTGAACGTGTGTAGTTTTATGCAGAAGGAGCATAAAAGGGGGTTTCTTGTTCAACTAGCATGACGTTCTACTAACACAGGCGTACGCTAGTGAAAAGCACGGGTCTTTAACCATTCTTCTTTTCCTTTTATTGAATTAATGTGTTAGGCTTTACATTTACTTTTTAATTTATATATGTGGATTTAGAATGTTTCACGACACATACTTTCACTGTTCTTATGTTTTTCATGTTTCCTCTCTGTATAAATGAACAGTTCAGGCTTGGTATAGTTTTAGCTTTTGTTTTTTATTTGTTTCTAATATATTTAGGATTTCCATTTTTATTGCTTTTGTTATCTCCATAAAAATTAATTTCTTATATCTGGCTATTTATTCTATTTCTTTTAACTTGTAATTACTCTTCTTTATTTCAACTTTGGAAGCACACATCTTTACCATATTGTTACATGTGTTTTTTTTTTAATTTTCTGCTCGTCTGTATGTGTCCAGGTGTTGAGTTTTTTCATAACAAAATTGACCAAAACAAAGACAAGAAAATGGAATATAATACAATTCTGTCTTGTAACCAATGTCTTCTTCATTTGCTATCTTATAACCATATCTGTTTCTCTCATAAAATTGACAGTCAGTCTCAGGCTTCTCTCATTGCCATACAATTTCTCTACCAAATGAGTTGCTGATGGCCATGCTGTCGGTCTGCTCCCTTGTTGAGCCGAAAGTCTGGGAAGACATGTTTTACTGTTTGTTTGTCTTCCACGCATGGACTCGTGTCTTCTTCTTCGTTCACCCTCAGATGTCAACTTGAATAAGTTCAAAGAAAGCAGAGGTCAGCCTGAGGCTTTTGATATCTCCGTAGATTTTCTCCAGGAATGGTACTGGTGATGGCCATATGCGTTTTCTCTGTTCCTTATATGTTGGGCACCTTTAAAGCAGATGTTCGGCAGTCATTTTATCGGTGCCACAGTCACACTCTTCAGTAGTTCCTATCTTTAATCTGTTGAATAGATGGTATCTCAATCTGTTATGACCTGTGCGAAGTCTGAAGATTACCACTTGTTCACTTCTGCTGAGCTGGTAATACGGATCATTTTTTGTGTGGCCTGGATGCTCTTCTTCCCACTTGTGCCTGTACCTGCGCTTCATAAAACTCTTGGCCTCCTCATAAGTTATGTTTGTGTCAAGTTGAGGAAGCTTTCCCCCTTCCTTTGCC
Organism: Oreohelix idahoensis; assembly: GCA_024509875.1. NCBI lineage: Eukaryota > Metazoa > Mollusca > Gastropoda > Stylommatophora > Oreohelicidae > Oreohelix > Oreohelix idahoensis. The sequence continues at coordinate 59,009 of JAMPIV010023065.1, forward strand.
AATCTGTCAGCCTCTTCATTTCCAGGGATGTTGCAGTGAGAAGGGATCCACTGTATCACGACTCTTTTGTATTGCTGACAGTCTGTGAAATGTTACTCTTAGGTCATCCAGTTCAGCATTACTTTGACTTTTCTGCATTGAAATCACTGACAGCGCATCTGAGAAGATGGCTACTGGTATCTCTGAGCTTTCTTCTGTCATTAGAGTTTCTGATGCAGTTTTTAAGGCCTCTGCCTCTGCTCTGTCAACATCTCATCCATAGGTCAACATTTCTTTTCCTCTTCCGCTCATTTTTGTGTGTGAATAATTTGTTTTATATCCATGTAATATCATTATTATATTCACTTTAAAATATTATTATATAATGTAATGTATGTGTGAATGTACCCACATAATACTGTACTTTAGAAATGTGAGTCGTGAGAATGTACCCGCATACCAAAAATACAGATTAATTGTAGACGGATTGACCGCATGAGTGAGTGTCGGTATACAGAATTTATTTATTTTTATTTATTGTTTTATTTATTTTATTTTATTATTACTTTTTTCCCCCATTTACTAGCTTGTTTGTTTCAAAAAAAAAAACCCTACTCATTTTTTTATTATTATGCTTGCATACTGTAAATGAATGCTGTTATGGTAACTTTATAATGTTGCATGCCTTTAAATTAATGCTTAAAGCATCATGTGGGAATGAAAGGATATAGTATGCAAGATTAATGAGAGTGGAAGGGCAGAATGTTAGACGGGCCTGCGCGCCCAATTCTTTACCCTTCGAAAATAAAGTTCGTTCGTTCGTTCGTTCGTTCGTTCTGAAGTTACTTGAAAATTTCCCTGTTGCGACTGCTATCTTTTTTTTGTATGCCATTGCTTAAGCTCAGGAAGACTCCTCCACCCCCATCTTCTGTTGCATTAGTTGCTGATCCATCTGTGTATGCATGGATCCAGGCGTTACTTGGGTAATGTTTCTCTATATTTTGTGGTTAGGACTCTCCTTTCTGTTTCATTTTGGCTGTTCTTTCTCTCAATGCCAGGAACGTTTTCTATCATTTCAGGGAAGCACTGTTGTTTCCAAATTGGTAGCTTGCATGCAGTACATATTGGCGTAGCTGTTGATATTGCATTTATGGGGTCTGCTCTCATCTTTGTTTAGACTGTCTCTGCAAAGTTGCTTCGCTTCAGTCTTCCCCTTCCAAGTCCATTTATTCTCTGGTGCATTGGGTGGTCTATCAGCCTCCTGAATTTCTCGGCTTTTTGCTGGGCTCTGCTATCTCTTCTATCCTCCATAGGCTGGAGGTGAGTAATCTTTTCCAACTCTTCAATGGGTGTTGACTTCATGCCCCCTGTTATGATTCTCAATGCTTGGTTTTGGGTTCTGTTTATTTTGTCAAAGTTTGACTTAGCTGCCATAGACCATGCTGCAATGCCATATTCTAAGACTGGTCTCACTCGCCCAGTAAAAAGCTTCTTTAGTACTCTCTCGTCAGCTATCCAACCCGTGCCAGCAAGTTTTTTTCATGATTGCCATTCTCTGCCTTGCTCTTGTCCAGTTTTTTTCAATCTGGGTTTTCCAAGTCAAGTGGCGATCAAAGGTAATACCTAGGTAGTTTGGGTTTTCATCCAGATGTAGATTTTTCCCAATTAGCACCAATTTGGAGAACTGTGCATTCCACTGCAGAATGTTGAGTGTTCTTGGTGTTTGGTCAGTAGCTTTTGCCCTTTCCCTCAGTACCTTGACTCCACAATTCAGGGGAAGATGACCACCAGTAGCATTGGTTGAACCCCTTCGAGGCCAGGGGTCCGGCACTCTCGCCGCCTGGCGGGACTCCACGGGACGAGCACCACAATGCTTAAATTGTATTTGTGACATCTTCATTAGGTGAAGTACGTTGCACTGTTTCGTTAAGCATGTAGCCCAGTGCATCCAATTTCAACAGGCGTTTCTGTAGGGTTACGTTCCTTAGCCCTTGACTGTCCCCAGCCAACCTGCAAGGCAGCAGGTGGTTTAAAATCAGAGTTTTCCTTCTCCTAGACGAACTGCCTTCCAAGGCTTACGAGCTTCATCTACCCGGGATTTAACCCATGCCTGGGGTTTGGGTTGGTACTGGCCAGAGCATGGTCTACTCGCCGGAGGATACTGTGCCTACACCGAAAGGGGTCTCAAACTACTCCCGATAGATGACAAACAGTGAAGAATGAGGCAAGAAAGCATTTAACCCATGAAGTGGGGGTGGATTGGTGCAGACCAGAGCATGTACCACTCGCCGGTGCGTTCTGCATCTACACCTATAGGGTTCCACCTACTCCTCAGCCCATTTAATCTGGCCCCTCACCAAGGACCTGTTCAGCTTGGGTGACTCTGCCAGGAGTAAAACTCCCACCGGCATAGTTTCCGAGATCATTGGGGCACTCAAGCTCTCCAACCAACGGCAAGGTAGGCTTACATGTGGAGAGGGACTCATGTCTGTCTGTCCAGTTTTTAATTTGTTGAACAGATCATTAATGATCTACTCTTGTTAGTGCCCCATGATGCTGTCTTATGCTCACTGGTGATACAGCTCTGACTGGAGATGGCATAGATAACAGCTCTGACCTGAGATGGCATAGATATTCACTTAGAGAGCTTTGGTAAAGATAAAATTACAGATCTATGTAATGATATATGCACTACAGGATACATACCACATAACCTGACAACATCAGTCTTTATAACCTTGCCTGAAGAGCTTATTGCAACAGAATGTTCAGACTGATAAGTCATACAATTAAAATACTGCTCAAGATCATATAGGAGAGAACAAAAAGTAATGTAGACATGCAGTTAATTAAGACCAGTATAGCGTTTAACAGAACAGCAGAACATGAGAAAATGACAGATAGAAGGTATGTCAGGTTGGTGTTTGGTCCATGCACTGGACAACTTGTGTTTATCCTGTGCATGAAATACCCGGTTCCACCCCATATGGGTTATGAATTGGGTACATGGTGTTCTTTTTACTGTATAGTATATTAAATTGGTTTTTTTTTCTTCCATCCAGGTGGCAAGTTCTCTGACATTTGTAGTGTTGTTTCCTAATATCTTTAGTATATGTGATTAATTCCCTTCTATGTTCTTTAAAATATTTCTTTCTTTACCCTGTTCCATTTGAGGGGTTTGTAAATGCTGGGTTATAGTATTCTTTTCCTTCTTTTCCATTGCTATTGAATTCATCTCAGATATCTGTTTTGCATTTTTCAATTTGTTTAGGTTTGGCAGTATCTTCTCATGTTGAAATTGAAGAAAATGTTTAAGTAAGTAGTATGAGAAGGATAGTAATATAAGTGGGAAGATAACCTCAGGAGGTAACCTCAAGAGATGAACAGAAAAGAGCCAGTGAGAGTGTACTAAAAAGGTAAAAAACAGAAGACATTGGAGATCTAAAGCAGCTGACCATTTGATTTAGAGATATGGCAGTTGATCTAAGCTGATCCAAGGAATTGGTAATTTGTAGTCCAAGATGATCCCAGAAGCTTACCTCATCCTTTCATAAGTATGTTTATTTATCCCCCTACATATTGTCTGCTTTCTTTCTGTCTTTTACCTATCTGTATATTATTCATCTATTTCCCTGCACATCTCCTTCTTCATTTAGCTAGTATTGCTTCTGTCTCTCTCCTTCTTTCTCCATCAGCCTATTTAATGGCCTGTTTTAATTGGGTACTTGTCTCTCTTTTTCAGTGGAACTGCTGAAGCCATTTAACTTGTTAAAATTTTAACACTTCCCACAATTTTCTTTCACCTCTTAGATAATCTAAGCTGAATACTCATTCTGTGCGAGTTCATTTGATTGTGTACACCCCAGAAATTTGCCCAGGTACAGTCTTATTTTTTATCATAGTTTTGTATCTAATGTAACTGATTTATTTTTAAATCACATTTTCTTGGCATACAATTTTTACTTAAATTGTCTTTTTTCATTAGTCTAATGATGAAGGAATTTAAGTTGCTTTTTATTGCTTTTTTGTACTTTTATCCTGTAAAGCTAACACTTACCTTTGCTTAAAAGTAAGTCTCATGTGAATGATAAGTAATGATTCTGTTGCACATTCTATTATAATCAGCTTTAGTTTCTTCTCTTGGTTTGAGTGTGAACTACATTAATTTACGAAATATTGAGCCATGTAGAGCATTTGCTGCCAAAACAATCATTTGTCATTTCTCCCCGTCCTTGACTATCTGTCTCCCATTCTATCATCCCACATCTAGCATGTTCATCAGTTTTACACTGACTGTTCATTTTTTTAATGGCTGTCCCCTTGATTGGATTCCTTCCATTTTGTTTTAATGTAATGTGTGATATTTATCTCCCCATCGTTGTGAAAGGATTTAATTGTAAATACCACCAGCATAACATATAATGATGAGATCTCCATTATTTTTCAAATTGATATTTACTTCTATTATGAATAGCAAAATTCTCTAAGTTGAACATTTCAAGCACTTTAGAACTGACAACTTGACAGGAACATATTCACTCACACTGACTTGTGGTTCACCTATGATGTCAGATTTAATAAAATCTTTTCACCATGAGACAGCATATGTTGCAGCAGAAGATAAGCAGTAACAACATTTAATGCAGTTATTGACGAATAACAACAGAAATGCGAGCAGTTAGCACATATTAGTTGAGTACTAAGGAAGTAACTCATTGGCTGTCAACAGTAGCTTGGCAGGAAATAGGTTTACAGTTTACTTAAAGTGTTCATGTCATAAAGCAGTGAGTTTCAATCTGTAATCAATGGGTCATAACGAGTCCACCAGGACCATAGTTATTTTTAATGCGATGCTGTCTCAGAATTGTTGATGATCTAGCAGTTTTGTTGATGATCTAGCAGTTTTGTTGATGATCTAGCAGTTTTGTTGATGATCTAGCAGTTTATATTTCTGTCATCATCACCTCTCAGTTCCCCAAGAAGCATAGGCCTTCAACAAACTCATGCTGTCTCAGCTCAAGGTCTTTCCATGTCTTCATCCCCATCATGTCTGCTTTCAGTTCTCATACCCAGTTCTCATACCCAGTTCTCATACCCAGTTCTCATACCCTTGTGTGTTCTTTGGTCTTTCTCTACCTCTCTTACTGTGGGGATTCCAGAACAAACACTGCCTTGTAATGCTATCGACATATTTCTTCAATTTGTGTCCTGTCTGTCTCCAATGTCTTCTTCTCATCTCTTTTTCCACTGGCGCTTGTCTGGTCCTCGTCTCACATTTCTGTAACTGTATTTTAATTTGGGGGTATTTGATGCAGATAAAATATCTTAAGATTGAACTGGTAATATCTTTCAAGCTAGGTGACACTTGGATCTCAACTGACTTACAACAATAATTCTTTGAAGGGAGGTATGGATCACTTGCAGAGATCATTGCAAAGGATAGTTTTCAGGAAGTGGCCTTGAGTTTTAAAAGGTTAACGAAACAATACAAACAGTGATATGGAGGAAGAGAAGCACGTACATAATAGTAATGGTACCAGGTTTTTCCCTTATTTTTTTTTTTCTTTTTTTTCTTTTTTTTTTCCTTTAGCCTTTTCCTGGGATTTGAACCCACCTAACATTAGTTGCAATTTCCGAATAGCCAGTTATCCTTATTTTCAGGTGTCTAGGCGTCTGTCATATGTTTTCCATATGGTAGTTTAGCTGCAATTAATACTGAGTCATTAAGTGCATTCTTCATTATTCTGTGGTGTAGAAACATGAATAATAGACAAGCAGTTGGAAGAAAGAATTGAAGCCCTTGAGATCGGACATATATATAGAAGAATTAGGCGCATCCCATGCAAAGATAAGAAAACACATAAACACCTTGCTGAAAACCATAATGGAAGAAAGAGTTGAAAGCAACTATGCAAGAGGAAGACAGTGCTATAAACGGGAAGATAACATCAAGAGATGGACAGGAAAGACAAGACGAGAGACAGAAGATGTTGGAGATTCGTAGCAGGATACTTTCAATGTTGTGACGGCAGCTGATAATGATGATCCTGGGCTTAACTGCAGTAGATTTTCAAAATTTTCTGCCCTTTTTGATATACTCCTGTCAATTTCTTAAGTCTTCCTTCCTATGCTGTTATCCTCTTATCTGTTCCACTTCATTATTGTTTCTGATTATGCAATGTAGCTCCTAGTTAGCTTTTTCTTTTTTGCTCATTGTAGAGTTGTCATACAGTACACAAGAGTGACATCCTGCAGGTCCTGGCCATACATCTCCTTTCAGCCAACTTGAAACACGGACTTAGGTGCTTTCATATGAGCGTGACATGCTTAGTTAAGCAGCCAAGCAAATAAGGTAGGATTTACAGACCATTTAAATAACTAAGGAGTGAGTTAACTAACCAAGTTAGGAGTGATTGTAGCATCTACTTAATGTAAATCAGGCACCAATAATATTTGTAAAAAAAAAAAACTGTATTTAATGTTTAAACTTGCTTCTCAGTGCAATAAAAAGTAGAAAACAGGATTATTAGACAATCACGGTAATTCAGAATATTCTAAAAATGATTTTGTGAGATTTTATACACTCACACAGAAGAAAGCTTTCTAAAAGCAAATCTCCCAGCCTTTATACTTTTTTATTAAAAGTTTTAGGCCATACTCTTTAGCTCTGAAAATTGGGGGCATGGAATATAATTTTGTATATCTGAAGGAAAACTTTGTGTGCAGGCTTTGCAATACCCCTTTGAAAGCTTTACTTTCTTTGATGTAGTAAATCTCATAACAATCAATCAATCAATACCTTTTAGCTTCACAAGGAGCATATGCCTTCAGCAAACACATGCCAAGTTCTTCTGTCACATGCCATCAGCTCAAGTTCTTTCCATGTTTTCCTCTTCAGTTTCACTTCTGTCTCCAGTTCTCTTCTCCATGTGTTTTTTTATCTAGCTCTGCCTGTCTTTCCCTGGGGATTCAGAGACCCGGGATATCAATCGTGTAATTCCTCATTCATGCTACTACTTGTGCAGTTTTCCCTTGTTTGTTTAGAGTGTGAAGCATTCCAGGTGCCAATCCTGAAGATTTTCCTAGATGAAAAAAAGGTTATTCGGCAACCCAGACTCCTTTCTGCTTTCTCTGGGTTGCTTCATGCGCCTTCTTTCCAGAGGACCTTCTTCTGTCTTGGACAGCTGATTCAGTGGGGTACTGGAAGATGAGACAGATCTGTATATCAGAGCTGGCCTTTGCCGATGATGTTGCCTGATTGCTAAATCAGAGGCACATCTTCAATCCAACATTCAAGTCTGGAAGGAAGAGCTGGAGAAGAGAGGGATGGTCATCAGCAGCTCCAAAACAAAAACCATGGTGAAATCATGAGAGGAAAAATCGGCATCAGTTTATACTGGGATAACAGATTCTGGAGCAAAGCCACTTTAAATACCTTGGAGCTGTCCCAATCAGCTTGCTCCGCCAGGAACCAACCAAAAGCTTTGCTTAAGCATTCACCTACCTATATAATCGGGCGGATTTTATGCAAATCACACATCACCGACACGACGCCAGAGATACCGACCGACTGAAGAGAGAAGCTGTCACTTTGATTTATAGCTTACCTGAGTGCATTGACCTGCAGCCTGCTTTGCTAAGTCGAGTCAAAATCTGGCCGGTTTAAAAAATCTAAGAGGGTAAATATATTTACGATAACCTTTAGGAAAATAGGCTTTCAGCAGGTCTATAATGTTGGTATTTGTTGTGTGTCATTTATACTACCTATCAGGTTACTGATTGTATCTTGGGGAAATTAAGTATAATGATTGTATTTCCTTGATGATTGAATAGACGAAGACTAATAGGACTCATACTTCAACCTATTGTCTCCTATAACTTCAATCTATTGTCTCTCAGATAACTCCAACTGTAATATAAACCAAAACAGTCCTTGTTAGGACTCAATCTATTGTCTCCTATAACTTCAGTCTATCAGATAACTCCAAACTGAAATATAACCAAAACAGTCCTTGTTAGGACTCAACCTATTGTCTCTATAACTTCCAATCTCAGAAATGCAATATAACCAAAACAGTCCTTGTTAGGACTCAATCTATTGTCTCCTATACTTACTATTGTTCTATAAGTCTATTCTCTCAGATAAAACCAACTGAAATATAACCAAAACAGTCCTTGTTAGGACTCAACCTATTGTCTCCTATACTTCAATCTATTATCTCAGACCAACTGCAATATAACCAAAACAGTCCTTGTTAGGACTCAATCTATTGTCTCATCTAACTCCAATCTATTGTCTCCTATAACTCCCACCTGATATATCACCAAACAGTCCTCGTCTCATATACTCCTATCATAAGAACATAACGTTATTGTTAGGATATATGTTACCAGCTAGTATAGCACTTGTCAGAGAGGGCCTGGTATATTATAGGGGGAAGAAAATGGTTGTATCACACCTAGGTGTACATATTATTGGATGTATTCATGTATTGAATTTTTATTATGGGATGTATTCATGTATTGAATGTATTCATGTATTGAATTTATATTATTGAATGTATTCATGCATTGAATTTATATTATTGAATGTATCCATGTATTAGTTTATCAGAAAGAATGTTTTGCAAGTAGACACCTGTCTTGTCTCGCTATTGCTAAATCATACTGAGCCATGTTGTCATTCATCCTACATGCAGAAACCTGAGACACGCTCATATCATATAAAATAAAAATAGTAGGGCTTGAGGACAGAAAATAGCCCCTACTTTTCCTAGTTACAGGTTTTGTTCGTGTCATAAAAACTGAGATCGTGGGTCGTCAATCCAGCTGCCTGGAACTCCGCAGGAGCATAGAGATTGTCAAGACTCTACATCTTTAGTCCCCCTCAGTCTTGGGTGGGCTAACGAAACGATCCTCAGCTGGTGTTTTGTGTCAACCAAACCAAGAAGGACAGACACTTCTAAGAGATGAGTACACATTAGTACCATTTCTGTCGGCATTGTGAGCAAAATCTAAGTGTCAGTGAAGAAAAGTGAATTAGCGTAGCAAGAGACAATAATAAGATCATAGTGGATAAATTATACGTAAATAACAGCATAGCTGATAAAGTGTTATATCCTTAATTAACAGCACAGCTGATACATGTACTATAATTGAATAACAGCACAGCTGATATAATTTTTTGTTCCTATATTGGAAAACTTGTTGTAATATATTTACATATCTATATAAATATAAATATTTGTAAATCATATGTAAACTTACAAATTCATTACATTCCATTTTTCAACATTCACCCTTCAGCACAAGAGTAGATAGTGTATATACTAAATAAATAATAAGGAAATTGTATTTGAACGACTTGTCAATTTTATCATTGTTAAGTAAAAATCTGTTTCCTTGTTTTTTTAATATCACAGTTAGTTACACAGCGGAGGTGGCGCTTTATGTCGGTCTCCTCTCTACTATTTTTTTCGAGATCAGAACATTCACAGCCGTAACTAATTTGTGATACCAGTAGTTCTCTCAGACACTGGGACTTCACCATTTTCTGCAGAAATTCTATTTCTGTAATTGTCAGTACTATACTGATCCTAGAGCCAAATAAAACCTCACGCCACACTGGGGGCTCGTTCCTGGGATATTTCTGTATATCTTGAGCCATACTTAGTCTATTCATCTATCTACACTCTATCTTGTGCCACCCATAGATAACATAAGAAAAAAATTTTATTTTTGGAAAAAAATTCTATAATAGGATTTTTTTTTATTGTTTTCTTAGGAGGAGTACCATTTAGTACTCAGTAAATAGTTGATGCTCACAAAGTTGCACGGAAATTTTTTGTTCATTTAAATTAATTAAGTTTAATTACAATAATTTGGTTATAGTAAATATACATACCCTATCTAAGTAACGCCATGGCTGATCTAGTGAAGTTCAGGACTGCGATCATGCAGATGGGTAAGGAATTAAATATGACAGGTGATGCTCTCACTCAGTATGTCACAACAGAAGTGGACAAACACATGGATAGGGAAGAAAGAAAGTTGCAATTAGAGACTGAAGCAAAGAAATTAGAGGCTGATAGAGAAGCAAAAAACTGGAAGCTGAGAGAGAAGACGGTTGCAAGCTGAAGAAGCTGAGAGAGAAGACAAAAGACTGGAAGCTGAGAGAGAAGACAAAAACTGGAAGCTGAAATGAGAAACCAAAGATTAGAAATTGAGAAATGGGAGGCTGAAAATGAGGCAAAGAAAATTGAAGCTGAGGAAAGGAAATTACAAGCAGAGAGAGACCATCAGTTGAGATTAAAAGAGCTTGAAATTCAGGCAAATACTGGCAATAATGGTGGTAGCTCACCTCACTCTGAGAGTAGCTCCAGCCAGAGCACCTCAAGTGGGGCCATGAATTTTCATCTGGACCCATTTGTTGAGAAAGAAGACGCCATTGAGTCGTACCTGGATAGATACGAAAGACTTGCCACTACCTATGGCTTAGTGAAAGAAAAGTGGAGTCTTAAACTATCTCAGGGATTGAGAGGTGTTGCCTACGATGTATATTTGAAGCTCTCAAGAGATGACCAGGAAGATTATGAAATCCTGAAGCAGGCACTGCTTGTGAGATATGAAAAGAACTCAGAATCATATAGAAAGAAATTCCGAACAGCTAAACTTCTTCCAGGAGAAAACTATCACCAATTCTCTGCTAGATTGGAAACCTATTTGGAAAAATGGAGTAGTTTAGGAAAGTGTCAGGATCTGAAAGAAATGATAATGATGGAGCAAGTGAAAGAGTCCATGCCTCAAGAAATGAGGAAGTTTATCATGGAACAAGGAGCAGAGAGATTGGAAGATATTGTAACTGTTGCTGAGAGATATCAAGCAGCTCAGGCAGAATTATTAGGAAATAAGAAGAAGCAGGGTGAAAACTTCAAATCATCACAAAACTATACCAAATATGAACAAAAGGACCATACCACAAGGAACAAACAAAGATTTGACCAAAAGGACAAAAACCCTCTAAGATCGGATAAGACACCTTACCGGAAGGAAGGAAAGTGGTGTAAAACTTGTCTAATGAGTAACCACAATACTGCGGACTGCAGAAGGAAGAATCCTCCTCATCATGCTGCATGTCTTACAACAGGGAATCAGGGAAGGAAGGAAATGGCAGTAAGTCAGAAAGACTTCCATCATCCCCCTGTCTGTGAGGAAGTGACCGTGAATGGCACTCAAGTACTGTGTTTATATGACACAGGATTGGACTTTGATTCAGTTGTGTGCTCTTCTCTAGTGAGTCCTGACCAGATAACCACAGAAACAGTGGAAATCAGAGGACCGATCAAGGGAGCAAGAACCATGACACTACCCATAGCTCGAATCAACATAAGATCTCGCTATGTGGAAGGAGAAATCAAAGCAGCAGTGATGGACGACCCTATTTACCCTTTGATTTTGGGGTGTAGGTATGTTTTCCTTGGAGAACCTATAAAACCTGTAGTTATGGCAACAGTCCAGACCAGGGAAAGCTCCAGGAAAATGGAGGAGAATCCTATCAATACTCATCCAGAAGAGATGAAAAAGGCTCAAGCAGCAGACAGCACATTGAAGCCTTGTTTTGGCAAATTGCCTAAAGCACATAACCCTCCAGAGAAAGGAGACTTGTATATGAAGAATGGCCTACTATACAGAAAAGCTGGAACAGGACCTAAAGGGCATGGACAGCTTGTAGTGCCAAAATCTTACAGGGAGAAGGTTATGACGCTAGGACATGCTATACCCTTCAGTGGACATATGGGAATAGGGGCCACTGGACAAAGGATAGCCTGTCACTACTTTTGGCCAGGAATTACAGAGGACATAAAAAGATATGTAAGATCCTGTCCAGAATGCCAAAGAGTAGCTCCTAAGCATAGGACTGCACCAGCAACACTGGGAGAAATGCCTATTATGGGAACCCCTTTTGAACGTGTTGCAGTAGATATTGTTGGACCCCTCACTAGGACCAAGAAGAGAAATGCTTACATCTTAACCTTGGTTGATACTTGCTCTATGTGGGGAGAAGCAGTGGCCATGTCAGCTATAGATTCAAAGCACGTGGCAGAGGCCCTGTTGACAATATTTACCCGATTAGGTTTCCCGCATCAGATATTGACTGACAATGGGTCTCAGTTTAAGGGAAAGCTAACACAAGAAGTATTCAGGATATTTCAAGCCAGGCACTATCATTGTAGTCCCTACCATGCCCAAGGGAACGGTCAAGTAGAGCGGTTCAATGGTACGCTAATTTCAATCCTTAGAAAGCTGGCGAGTGAAAAACCTGATACTTGGGATACATACTTACCCGCTGCACTATTTGCATATAGGGAAGTACCCCACAATTCAACTGGATTGGCTCCAGCTACATTGTTGTTTGGAAGACCAATAAAAGGTCCACTGGAAGCATTGCTGCGGACATGGACTGATGAAAAGGCAGAGGAAACAGTGACTTCCTCATACCAGTACGTCAACGAGTTGACATCTCGATTGAAAGCAGGTTGGAAACTGGCCAATGATAACTTAAGACAGGCCAGGAGGAAGCATGCTGCGTACTACAACAAAAAAGCAAAGGATAGGGAACTGGAGGTGGGTGAAAAGGTGTTATTACTGTTGCCAAGCAGCAATAATAAATTGCAGATTGGATGGCAGGGACCCTATGTCATACTGGAGAAACTTTCCAGGACCAATTATAAGATTGACAAGAAAGGAAAGGAGAAGGTATATCATGTCAATCTTCTTAAAAAATACTATGACAAGGAATCATCAGAAGTTGCACATATCATGACCCTAGCCATTGCAACAGAAATGCACGGTGAACCACTTCACTCTATGGAGTATCCACTCACAACTACAGAGGATTATGTTCAAGTAAATATTAGTGAACATTTAACTCCAGAGCAGAAGAAGAGGGTTCAGAAAGTGTTGGAAACCCATGCTGATGTGCTCACAGATAAGCCAGGTCGTACGAATCTGTTAGAGTACGACATGAAGGTTACAGACCCTACCCCAGTATGCATGAGAACATACCCTATACCCTATGCGAAAGCCCAAGCACTAAGGGAGGAAGTTGATTATCTGTTGAAGGAGAAAATTATCTCGAAGTCAGACTCTCCCTATAGCTCAAGTGTGGTGCTATTGAGAAAACCGAGTGGTGAACACAGGTTATGTATTGACTACCGGAAGCTTAATGCGATCACAGAATCTCAGGTGGACCCATTACCTGACACCAACCAGCTGTTCTCTACACTGAGTAAGGCTAGGTATTTATCGAAGGTAGATCTAAGCAAGGGATACTACCAAATACCAGTGAAACCAGAAGTTAGGAAAATGCTGGCATTTAGTACATCAGACGGACACTACGAGTTTAATGTACTACCCTTTGGGCTGAAAAATGCTCCCAGTATCTTTTCAAGAATGATGAGGAAATTGTTGGAACCTCTACAAAATCCCCATATCACTAACTTTATGGATGACATTCTTGTTGCTACAAACACATTTGAAGAGCATATAGTAGCGCTCTCCATGTTGTTTGACAGACTGAGAGCCACTGGATTGACTGCACGTCCAACCAAGTGCTATATCGGTTGTAAGGAGTTGGAATTCTTAGGTCACACTATTTCTACAGGTCATATGTCTCCTGACCCAAAGAATATAGAGAAGTTAAAGAAGGCACCCAGACCTCAAACGAAGAAAGATGTGAGATCATTCGTGTCATTATGTGGGTTCTATCAGAAGTACATACCCCACTTTAACTCTCTGTGTGCACCATTAACTAACTTAACGAAGAAAGGACAGCCTGACAAAATCCAATGGAATGCTGATTGTGAAAAAGCTTACACAGAGCTAAAAGCAAAACTCACCAGCAAACCAATCCTTACACTACCCGATATCACACAGGAATTTGTATTAAGGACGGACGCTAGCAGTATAGGTATTGGTGCAACTCTCTTGCAGAAATCAAAAGCCCAGCCGGAGGAACTTTTACCAGTCGCCTACGCCAGTAGGAAGCTGAATGCAGCTGAGTTGAACTACTCGACCATAGAGAAAGAATGTTTAGCTCTAATTTGGTCCATCAACAAATTTTCACCTTATCTGTATGGGACACACTTCATTGTCCAAAGCGATCACCAACCTTTAACATTCTTGGCTGCATCTAAAAAGCTAAATTCGAGATTGTTAAGGTGGAGTCTGCTTCTGGCGCCTTATTCCTTTACCGTGAATTACATTCCGGGAAGAGACAATGTAGGAGCTGATTTTTTAAGTCGACACCCTAGTACTCTGGAAGGACAGACGCAAAAGGATTAACCACAGCAGGGGTTTACACGTCAGCTATGACAAGTCACAGCTAGAAAAGGAGGGGGCTATGTCGTGAAACGAGTGTAACCCACTACTTTGTTAATCACTATGTCGAGATACAGATTTGCTTCAACCAATCAACGAGCAACGTTCACCAGTCTCTGAGACAGAATAAATTAACGGCCATCTTGTTCACGCAAGATGGCGGATTAAAACTACCAAACCGGAGGAAACCAATCATTTTGCTCCGCCAGGAACCAACTGAAAGCCTTGCTTAAGAATTCACCTACCTATATAATCGGGCGGATTTTATGCATAATCACACATCACCGACACGACGCCAGAGATACCGACCGACTGAAGAGGAGAAGCTGTCACCTTGATTTATAGCTTACCTGGAGTGCAATGACCTGCAGCCTGCTTTGCTAAGTCGAGTCAAAATCTGGCCGGTTTGAATCTTAGAGGGTAAATATATTTACGATAACCTTTAGGAAAATAGGCTTTCAGCAGGTCTATAATGTTGGTATTTGTTGTGTGTCATTTATACTACCTATCAGGTTACTGATTGTATCTTGGGGAAATTAAGTATAATGATTGTATTTCCTATTATGATTGAATAGACGAAGACTAATAGGACTCATACCTCAATCTATTGTCTCCTATAACTCAATCTATTGTCTCACATGACTTCAGTCTATTATCTCATATAAGACCAACTGCAATATAACCAAAACAGTCCTTGTTAGGACTCAATCTATTGTCTCCTATACTTCAATCTATTTATCAGATCAGACCAACTATTGTCTCCTGTTAACTATTGTTCCTATAACTTCATCTATTATCTCAGATAAGACCAACTGCAATATAACCAAAACAGTCCTTGTTAGGACTCAATCTATTGTGTCTCATCTAACAGACCAACTCCAAAACAGTCCTTGTTAGGACTCAATCTATTGTCTCATCTAACTCCAATCTATTGTCTCCTATAACTCCAACCTGATATATCACCAAACAGTCCTCGTCGCATATACTCCTATCATAAGAACATAACGTTATTGTTAGGATATATGTTACCAGCTTGTATAGCACTTGTCAGAGAGGGCCTGGTATATTATAGGGGGAAGGAAATGGTTGTATCACACCTAGGTGTACATATTATTGGATGTATTCATGTATTGAACTTATATTATGGGATGTATTCATGTATTGAATGTATTCATGTATTGAATTTATATTATTGAATGTATTCATGCATTGAATTTATATTATTGAATGATATCCATGTATTAGTTTATCAGAAAGAATGTTTTGCAAGTAGACACCTGTCTTGTCTCGCTATTGCTAAATCATACTGAGCCATGTTGTCATTCATCCTACATGCAAACACTGAGACGCTCATATCATATGCAATAGAAATAGGTGGGTTGAGGACAGAAATTAACCCCTTTTTTTGCTTGTTACAGGTTTTATACGTGTCATAAAAACTGAGATCGTGGGTCGTCAATCCAGCTGCCTGGAACTCCGCAGGAGCATAGAGGTTGTCAAGACTCTACATCTTTAGTCCCCCTCAGTCTTGGGTGGGCTAACGAAACGATCAACAGCTGGTGTTTTGTGTCAACCAAACCAAGAAGGACAGCACTTCTAAGAGATGAGTACACATTAGTACCATTTCTGTCGGCATTGTGAGCAAAATCTAAGTCAATGAAGAAAACGTGAATTAGCGTAGCAAGAGACAATAATAAGATCATAGTGGATAAATTATACGTAAATAACAGCACACACGTTTCAGAAGGGACTCAGTAAAAGCATGTTCAATTCGTAGCCATGTTTATTTACAGAATATCGTACATGTCAAGATTCGCATTATATTACAATGTGTGGCTCGTACTTTAATGTATTCATATTACATCCCCCCTTTTTTGAAAAAAAAAATGTGTGCAAACATTTCCAACGAAATGTTTCATGTGAGAAAGGATAAGTATGTGTAATGCTCAGTGTGAGTATATATATGTCACTGTCTGTATCGGCTGGGAGGTGTCACTGTACGGCCAGAACGAGTGGTGTAAAGTGCTGGTGGTTCTGCGGAAGTCCCTGGTTTAGCTTGAGTTGGTTGTGATTTTGGCCTTGACGCTTGTTGGTTTTGTGGGGCACCAAGGTCTGGAGTTACTGCATTGTCTGTTGAAAGCATGGGAATTCTCTGTTCTGTTGTATTCTGTGGGATTTCTCTTATGTCCACTCTGTTTCGCCTCAGGAGGTTGCTGCTGCTGTCTGGTCTTAAAGTATAGCTCCTGGGTTCAGGGTTTCTGGAAATGATTGTTGCTTTTGACCATGTGTCATTGTTGTGGTTGTAGGTAGTCACATGCTGACCAGGATATAATGGTGGTAAGTCTTTAGCACATTTGTCATAGTTGGATTTCTGAACTTGCTGACGATGCTGAAGTTGATCATATGTGCTGTCTCTATGTTGTGGACGGAAGTGGACCTTAGATGGTAGGAGGTCTTTAATTCTTCTATCAAACATAAGTTCTGCTGGACTGTCGATCTTACTGTCTACCGGTGTTGTTCTCCATCTCAAGAGTGCTAGGTGTACATCCTCTGTTCTTGTTTTCTTCATGATTGACTTGATAGTTTGTATCTGTCTCTCAATGAAACCATTAGATTTAGGGTATCTAGGTGATGATGTTGTGTGTTTGATCTTCCAGTCCTTAGTGAAGTTTCTGTATGCTTGACCTGAGAAATGTGGACCGTTGTCTGATCTAATTTCATCTGGGATGCCAAACATGCTGCAATACTTCTTTGTAATGTCTGCAATAACAGCTGATGGTGAGGGTTGTGGAAGTTTCTCAATGATGGGAAATTTGCTGTAGTAATCAGCAATAATAAGATAGTCATTATTGTCGATTGAGAAAATATAAGTTCCTATAATGCTCCAAGGGCTCAATGGTATGTCTGATGGTATGAGAGGTTCTCTGCACTGCCTGTTTGCATGTTCTTGGCAAATTGAACAGTTTTTTACATAGTGTTTCTATGTCCTTGTTTATCTGTGGCCAGTAAACGTCTTTCTTTGCTCTCAGTTGTGTCTTCACAATACCAAGGTGACTATTATGGAGCTGTTTAAGGATGATATCGCGTTGTGTTTCTGGTACAACAATGCGATCTCCTTTAATGATCAGACCATCTTCGATGCTTAACTCGTCCCTCATCGAGTAGTATGGACGGATGTGTGTTGGAACTTCCCTGATAGAGCTTGGCCATCCATGGTATATCAGTTCTTTGAGAGAGTTAAGGATAGGATCTCTCATTGTGTCTTCTCTGATGTGTTCAAGCCGATTATCGCTAAACTTGACAAAATCAACTTTGATGTTTGGGGTAAGATCTGCTGTCTTGTTGGGGTTTGGTAGTCTGCTGGGAGCATCTGCAAGACCTATATCCTCTTTAATGTTGTTAATAGTTACCACACTCAGCTTTTCGCACATTGGTAAACCCAAAATTGCGGGTCCTTCAACATCTACCAAGTAAAATGTTGACAATGTCCATTCAGAGTCTCTGTATGAACATTCAAGTGTTACTGCTCCGAAACAGTCTATACTTGTTCCATTGTAAGCTCTTAGCTTTGTCCTGCCACTCCTACGTTTTACATCCCTTGTGGGAAATCCTTGCTCATCCACCTTGTCAGGCATGATCTGTCTGAATATTCTTAAGGGTAGAGTGTTACCTTGGGCACCTGTGTCTATCTTGAACCGAATATATCTTTCTTTGTGCATTTTAATTCCTGGTATTCGGAATTGTACCTTGCAGAAAGCCTGCGTTCTCTTTGGTTCATTACTGAAAGTTAGTATCTTCACAGTATCAAAAATGGAAGGATCACTTTCTTCACTAGAGTCAAAGTCCTCAGTCATCAAAGAGTGTGTTTGTTTTGACGATTTTTTGCTGTGAAGTTTGTGTTGAGCACTGTCTTGTTTCCTCTTGAAACATAATTTTATCCAGTGGCCCCTCTTTCTGCAGTAATGACATGTAGAGTCTTTAGCTGGACAGTGGTTTTGTATGTGGTTTAGGCCACAACATTTACACATAGCACCTCTGCTTGTGTTGTGTTTTTCTTGTTGTTTCGAACCAGTTGCTTTGTTGTGTCTAGGTTTATAGCTTTTCACTGCATCCACCTGGGCTGCTAATGTGCCTTGCTGAATTTGTTTAATGTTTATTGCTTGTGCCTCGTGTTTCCTGCCTTCATCCAGAAGTTGTTGTAAAGTTAGTGTATCACTCTGGCTCAGTATCCATTTCTGGAACTCTGGCATTGGTGTGCTGAGAAGGATCTGTTCGATAATTCGCTCTTTTTCTTCTTCTTTGTTAAATTTGCATACACTTGTTTTCTCCTTGATGCGAGTGAAGAAATCATCTAGACTTTCACCAGGTTTCTGTCGCAGGTGGTGAAGTTCTAATCTTGCCGCTCTAAAGTTTGTGTGCTTTATGATCGAATATCGCAATAAAGCGGGTCAAACCCATTTTTTTTGCCTTCCCAGTGCATATAAAAGCCTAAAATCATGTTTACACTATGTCTATTAAGTGTGCAATAGCGCTAGGTCTAAAAAAAAAACAATGTACTGTAAAATAAAAAATACTTTGTTGCAAAAAAAAAAAATGCTAATCTTCATCATCTGAGCCTTCAATGAATAGTGATCTTTTTGCCAAAATCTTTCAGAAGAATAAGGCATGTTCTAATTAAAAAAAAACATGAATAATTTGAAAAAAAAGCACATCTGTGAAGCGCAATAAAGCGAGGTATGCCTGTATAGTGTTTTTAACACTCTATCATCTACTCCCCAAGCTGTTTCAGCAAGTTTTTTTATGACCGCCATTTTTTGTCTTGCCCTCATTCAGTTTCTTTCAACCTGTTTTTTCCAAGTCAAATGGTGATCAAAAGTAATGCCTAGGTAGTTTGGATTTTCGTCCAGATGTAGATTTTTCCTATTTAGCACTAATTTGGAGCTCTATGGTTTATTTGAGAGGGAAAACACTGTGTACGTTGTTTTCCCTTCATTTCATGTTTTGGCCCACTCCTCTGGTGATGCTAGTGCTTTCTGCATCTGAATGTTTGCAGTAGTGATATACTCTGTAGAGATCCACAAAGCCAAGTCATCTGCAAAGGAGGTATTGTGTGTTCTTGGAATATTTTCTGTTATGTCATTTATGTTTGCAAGGAACAGTGAAGGTGACAGGACTCCCCCTTGAGGAACCCCCTGCTCCAATATAAACTTCCTACTAGTCTGTCCTTGTAGCTGTACTAGGGCGGTTCAATTCTCAAGGTATGGACCAATCCATTTGTACATTCTCCCACACACACTGATTCTTTGCAGCTTGACTTCCAGTCCCTCATTTCACACTTTATCAAATGTTTTTTTCTAAATCTACCCAAACCACCAGCATGTGCTTTTTTTCTTGGAAGGCATCTTCAATTTCCTGGGTTATATATGTGATCTGATCTTCAGTGGATGTATGTTGCCTGAATCCTGATTGTTGAGGGGTTATTAGTTGTTTTTTTTTCCAGGTGCCTCATCAGTCTGGTATTAATCATGTGCTCCATCAGTTTACCTGCACAGCTTAGATGACAGGTTGTCTGTAGCCATTTTGGTCTTTCAGGTCTTTGTCTTTCTTTGTTATAGGTATCAGTATGGCTTCCTTCTATGCCTGTGGCTCATTTCCAGCTGTAGTTTAGTACTGCCAGAAGCTTCTTTTTTGCTTAGTGCCCAGACCTATTAACATTTTATTGGTTATCCCATCTTCTCCTTGTGACTGCTTTTTCTTTGATGACCTTATTGCCTCTTCCACTTCTACCATTGTCAACTTTGTCATAAGATTCTTTTCAGGTGCAATATTTGTGTTGTCATGACTTAAATGTTCATCTATGATTACTTTCTTTCTGTCAGCAGGGACATCTATATGATTTGCACCAGCAAAGTGTTCTATAAATGCATTTGCAACTTTTTTCCTGTGAGCATATTGTCACCTTGTTTGATTGTGATTTGTTTGTAACAAGAACCTTCGTTGTTTAAAGCTCTAACTAGTTTCCATAGCTTGTTACCTTCTTCTAGCAGTGGTCATATTTAGGAACCATATAATTTAAATTTGTTGCCTAAGTTCAGATTTTCCTGTTCTTTCTTTCCAGCAATCTCTTGTTTTTTTTAATGACAGCTGTAACAAATATTGTTTGTTTAGAGCAGCAAGGATATATTGTAATTTTTTAATTGCAGCTGCAGCAAATATAATAAAAGCAATTTAACAGCAGCTGTTACAGATATTTGGTGTTTAGCAGAAAATGACTTTTGTTTGTTAACAGCCATTAAAGCTAATATGTTATACTGCTTAATAATAACTACAGCTGTTTAACAGTAAATAAAGCAAATACTGTTACATAGCTAAAGGTTTTGTTTCTAAAAATTCATTTTTTATTACAGAGATTGATATAGGCCTGTTTTACATTGATGGAGACAACTGAGCATTAAATGGGTTAATTTGAGATGTGACATCTGCAAAGAAAATGACATCGTGATGTTATTGGAACAACCTGTAAGCAACATCATTATACAGGAAAATTCAGCATTACTTTTCCAGTGAAATGAATGATTCATTCTCACAAAACCTCCTGTTGGCAATTGTTCATGGTTTACGTAATGCATGCAATAAGAATATAAAAAGTGAAAACTTTACAGTCATAAGTGGTTTCCTATCCTGTGATATAGACGGTAAAGTTCAACATCGGTTCGTCATCAATGAGCTGATCAGCAGAGAAAACAGTGGAGAGGGACATAGCTCATGTCTTAAGGTAAGCTTGTCTGAAGTTTCAATGATCAATCAGTACCCTTTAGTTCCCCAAGGAGCATAGGCCTTCAACAAATACATGTCAAGTCCTGCACCATCAGCTCAAGTTCTTTCCACATTTTCCTCATCATTTTCACTTCTGTCTCCAGTTCTCTTCTCTGTGTGTTGTTTGGTCTACCTCTGCCTCTATTTCCTTGGGGATTCCAGAACAAGGACTGTCTTGTAATGTTATCAACAGGTTTCCTCAATGTGTGTCCTATCCATTGCCAGCATCTTCTTCTCATCTCTTGTTCAACTGGCACTTGTCTGGTTATTTGTCATCAGTTCCACTTTTGTGACTTTGTCATTCCATTTCAATCCTTCTATTCTACGCAAGCACCCATTTATGAATGTCTGTACTATTTTGTTGTTCTCCATGTTTCAGAGCCATACAATAGCCATAGGACTGATTTGACTTGAAGATTCTTATTGTTGTGTTGGACTTAATTTCTCTTGGATCTCTATATGTTTCCCAATTCAATGAAAGATCCTCTTGCCATATGTATTCTTATTTTGATATCATTGTCTGTCCCTCCAACTTTGTTAATAATGCTGCCAAGATATGTGTAAGATTCTACATCTTGTAGTGGTGTTTCTTCAAGTTCACTTTTGTTATCATTTCTTGCATTTATTCTCATTATCTTTGTCTTTTCCCTGTGTATTTTCAGACCCACTTGTTGTGACCTCACATCGAGCATTTTCATTTTGTCTTGCATCTGGTTATGGTTATGAGACAGAAGAGCCAAGTCATTAGTAAAATCTAGATCATCAAGCTGTTTAGTCAGATTCCACTGGATTCCATTTCTGTTTTGTGATGTCGATGTTTTCATAACCCAGTCTATTGCTAGTAAGAAAAGAAATGGAGTCAAGAGGCATCCCTGTCATACTCCTGTTCTTATCTCAAACGGTTCTGTAAGTTGTCCGTCATGAAGAACTGTGCATGTCATGTCTTCATAAGTTTTCTTTATTAAGTTAATGATCTTAATTGGAACTCCTCTGTTAAAACTGTGACTTTAAATATGAACCAAAATGGCAGTTATATTATGTTATCATCATTTCTGTTTTGTAGGACTGTAGCTGTATCTGACCTTTTTTCAATTACGTCCATGAGATTTTCGCTACCATGGCTTCTTCCTCCTTTCTTCTCCAGATTTTCCTTGGCCTTCCCCACTGTTGGTACAAGCGAAGGGCATGTCTGGTTATACTGTTTGGTTGTAACCTAAGGGTGTGTCCCATCCATCTCCAATTTCTTTCTGTAATCTCCTGCTTGATAGTTCTGTTTAGTGGGTCTGTAATTGTCATTACATCTGGCCATTTTATTTAGAGATTTGATGGGGGGCATCTACTTGGGCATGTTTGAAGTTTGGATAGGAAATTTGTGGTGACGTGCTATGTTACTAGGCCTTAGAGTAGGACAGATGTTATGGTTGTTGTTGAATAGTGTAATTCCCAAAAAATGCCATGCTGAAGTCGGATGTGTCGACCGAAAGGTGCAGATATCACAGCTACGGCGTAAACAGACACAACGCAACCACCGTCCTTTTCAGGGCAAACGAGGAAGAAGAAGAATAGTGTAATTGTGTTTTCTTAGGAAAGAGCTGCAGAGTTCCATACTGATTTGAGGGAGTTGAAGGAAAATCTGATTTTATTTATCCTTGCATTGACATCCTGGTTTGTTCCTCCTCCACTGTCAATCTTACTTCCCAAGTACATTAAGTATATAAACTGAGTTGAATATAACAACATTCATAAACATTTTTTCTTTGAATGTTTTAGGTGATTGACTGGAATTATCTCAGTAGAAGGCTAAATTCACAAAGAAATGAAAGAAACTGGAAACAGAGCAGTATGAATCAGTCACCAGTGACATATAACCAACGAGTTAAGAATTGTCGAGGAGGCTCGATTAAAAGTCGATGTGTACGAGCAGCAACCAAAATAAAGCAGAAAGGGCTCAATGGTCCTATTAGTCACAGTCACTTTCAAGGAAGTCGTAACAAGAGGAGTAGTCAGACCTTTACTCTAGAAGATTTCCAGTTGCCCTCATGTCCTGAAACACGGGACTGTAATCTCGCACGCAATTTTTCCAGTGCTACAATTAGCATAGCAAGCCAGAAAATTTCTCAAGACCAACAAATTTCAACAGAGAGGAGCAGTGTGCAAAACCCTCCAAAACTTTCCAGCTCACACAAGATCTGCAATTCCCTAAGTCAGCCTGTGAAGTCATTATGTGAGTGTGGGAATGAAAATCATGAAGCATCCTGTTTAAATAATAATTTATCAGGTCGGTTAAGTCAAGGAAGTCATTGCTCACAAGTCAAAATTAACAGCAATTTTATTGTTACTGAAGTTAAGAGCATGAGCAAAAAAAGCAATTTTTGCAGTAAAGGCCATTCAAGCACTCAGAAATCTTCTATTAGTGGAAGAGATGATTTTAAGGCCCAAAATACAGTACAAAATTCAAGAAAAAATACTCAGCAAATTTTTAAGCTGAGCCATTCATTAACCAGTGGTGACTCTGATATTAGCATTGACTCTATACGCCCAAGATACCTAGTTCAGCACAATGATGACCTTCTTTTGCCATGTCCAAATCTTAGCAGCAAATACAACAAGCACCTGGCAGCCACTAAAAACAACAACAGAGCACATAGTGTGCACCGGCCAAGTCAAAGCAGTGAAGACAGTGTCTCACATGCATCTCATATTTCTACTCTGTTCAGCTCTATCATTGGTGCTTTGTCTTATTCCAACTCTGTAAATGTACATGAAACACCTAAAAAAACTTATACTGTACCTGTAGATTTGAATGTGGGCAAGTTGAAAGGAAGTGCTGAGATTGATGGATCAAGCAATGATTCTCTCAAAAGTGTAAGTAGTTTAGAAACAGATTCATTAAAGTCAGGCTTTAGTAAAATTGTTGAAACACCGAATGGAAGGTTCAAAATCAGGACAAAGAAAACTTCATATGGAAGAAGTACAGACAATAAGGAAATAGGAATGCCATCCACAGGAGCTAAAAAAAGTAAATTTTCACTTTAGACGTGATTAAATACATTTTTACTTTAGATTTGATTAAATAAATTTTTACTTTAGACATGGATAAATGTTTTTATATAATTTGTCAGCTATTAGCAAAAAAAAAAAAAAAAACGTAAAATTTGCTAGTATTTTTTTGGGTCAAGTAAATATATACAGCCAAAGCAGTTTTTGAACAAACACCCCTATCATCTGTGACCATGACGGCAGTGCAGGTTACTTTCTCTGTGCAGCAGTGTTCTTATTGGCCTGGGCTGTACAAGATTATTTTTTTTTCCAACAAAACAGTTGTGTGACTAATAATTTTAAATAGGTTTAAAAACGACTGTTAAAATGGTGATTTCCAGTAGCAACAGCTATTGTATTGTAATTTTAAAAAATATTACACAGAGTGTACTTAACACAAACATAATAAAACTTTCATGTAAACTATCCTATATGTTATTTTTGTTTCATGTGAATCAAGAAGGTGGTGGGAGAGGAAAATATAATGTCTAACTATCTGTATGCATGTATTGCAAGAATACTACTACTGTTGACTATTTATGTGTGTGTGTATAAATTTGCATATAAATTATGTGTGTATATATACATATACACATACACAATAAATGGTCAACAGCAGTAATATTCTTCTATACTGTACCAATTGGATCTCATTTTGAAATAAGCTGTCTGCAGTAGGCACAATCTCGTAAATTTAGGAGTTGAAAACAAGGACATGTTTTGATGCATGAGCCTGTTTTAATATTTCCACTGCAAGTTTTCAGTGTTTTGGTGTTCGTCACCTATCGATGTTCATAAGTTGCTACACATTACAAAAAAAAAATGATCATCGAGAGCTTTGAGAAATTTGTTGTGATAAAAATTGATTTGGGGTTAAAACTGTGATTTGTGAAATTTTGGTATTGAACACAAAATTTGTTTTTTTTTCTGCTTTTATCAGATAGTACAGATCTCAAAGTCAGAAATGAGAATTTATGTGTTTATAATATTTTTGACAGATTTGACTTGGTGAAACATCACTTGAATACTAAACTTTTACATTTTTTTCCCCCCAAAGCTTCACATACTTGACTAGCTGCCTGAAGCATACATGATTTTTTAATCAAATTATTTAATTTTAATACATTTGTTATCACCAAGCAGAATTTTTACAAAAACTTTTTTTGCAATGCTATTTCTCTGTATGCAAAAAACCAACGTATCCCTTATTTACTGCTGATGTATCAAAAAGGTATTTAATTTGGCTTGAACCAAAATATGTGTATATCCAAGACACAAGTGTGATTCATTTGTAAGCTTGAATAGCTTGCCTTCCCCTGTCCATCAGTGATTCACCTTCCAAATATGCTAATAAAGAGGAAGCAACTAAGGGAAGAAAATGTGAAAAATAAAATTACTTTTCCTATGCTGTTTATTTTTTAAAGAAAGTAATAAAATAATGGAAAACCTTGGGCATTGATTTATACCGTGTTACACCGAACACATATTGGTTCATGTGTTCTGTAGTAGCAGTTTTGATAATTTTGTACTTTAATTTTGCTCATTTAGACATTTTAAAATAAAATTACTGTGAAGGTAATTTTCATCAAACATTTGCTCCTTTGCCAGATGAAACAAATTTGAATATGTGCAGTCTGATAGTGGATTTTGGTCATGGTGGGACACACATTTTTCTCTTCATATTTTATGAGCACTGAGTCTTTCTAATGACATGAAAGATTCATGCTTATTTGACGTTTCTGAAAAAATTATTACAATCTTACCATTTTCGTCATGAAACTGGAGGTGGGGAAATAGATATGAAATATATTCTGAGAAAATAAAAGTTATAAGTTCATATCTTCCGTATTTGTGGGCAGTTATCTGTTTGTGTACACAGGCAGGCAAGGCACATGTTAGATAACATGGAATGAAAGAACAGCAATGTCCCTGATGTAAGTGTCCCCTGAAGTTTCATTACCAGAGTTTGGACTTTGTAAACACAGCTGTTGCCTCATGTAGTTCCCCTGGGGGTTCCTGATGTGACAAAGAAAGAACAGGAATACTACTCCCTCAGACATGTCATACAAGGTGACTAATGTGAGGTTATGTGTGGGAGGAGGCTGACAACCTTAGCATGTAAAACAAAATGCTGCAGAAACCACCACAGCAAGAGCATGTGAATGTTTTGTGCAGGCTTCCTGCCTGGGGGGGGTATCAGCTACAGTTGTGACTCTATAAGGAGTGAAAAGGAAAATAATGACGATGAAATACAATTGTTATGAGAATCGTAAATTTCATTTCATACGTTTTTGAAACTTAACGTATTTTTTGCTATACCTATTCCAACTTCTCTCTTCTTGCTGATAATAGAAAAGCACCACTGGGCTTTCAACAAATGTCATATGCTGAAGTTAACTGAGTTGTCTGTCCTGTTAAAGCCAAAATATGGAAGCATCATCTTCAAAATATTTGCACCCATTAGTTCATATGTCGATAATTCTTTATTATCAGTTGTACTCTTGGTATTTTAGTTGTGTTTTTTGGTTAATTAAAATTTTTTTTTTTTAAAGCTTGAAAAAACAGCTATTGTTGACAGAGAACCTGAATTTTTTCCAATGTTGAAAACGCACAGCTTTTCATGAAGGATAAATTGCAGAATTATATATAAAACCTTAGTATAAAAATTGAAACACACCAGGATCCTGTTTCCAATTTTAGCTGGCCAGTGATGACTTGATGACAGCAAACATAAGAAACCAGATTTGGTGGACTCTGAAACAGCACTTTGATGACCCAAACTTTATGATTGACTCACATAAAACAACATGCAGGGTAAAATGAAAACACTGGATGTGAAGTCACAGGAAAGAGAGTGAAAGCTTACAAAGAAGAGATAGAGATCTTGAGAATAAATACAGCAAATTATAGCAGACTACATTTGGTAATAACTTTCCTACAGGAAATACATATACCTTGGTAACAGCTTAGACGTAATGCAGACACAGAAGTAAGATACTATATAGTATCATGCCAGATTAGCAATAGATTACTACAATTAATGACAGTGTGCTTTGGAAACAGCGTTACAAACAAGGGATACAGAGAATGTAAACAAAACAAATTTTAAAAAGAGCTATAATGGAGAAAAAAGTCAAGAAAATAAATTAAAAAGAAGGTAAAGGTAGTGTCGTTGCAGACACTGCCATAAAGGAGCGAAATGTTTGGGTGACGAGTTCCCTTCCTTGCGGCCTCTGCCTTCCCTAACTCAGTAGCAGACTTATGTACCCATTTACAGCTGGGTAAACTGGAGCAAGATGTCACTGTGTCTCAAACTCGGTACCTTTGCCCTGAGAGGCCAGCACTCTGCCAACTGGACACTCTAAAATATGTAAAACAAAATGCAATTAAAAAAATAAACCTAAAACAATAGATTTTTAAAAAAACACTCAAATGTAGCCCTAAAGAATAATAATTAAAAAAATTCTAAATTGAGTAGATATAGACATGCAGTAATTGTCAAATTCTAAAAATACATCAGGATTAACAATGACAATATGATACAGAAGGCAAGAGAGGTTTCACCGTATTGGAAGTACATAAAATCAAGGATCTCCAGATGGCCATTTTATTTTGATTGTTGCTCAGATCAGATAATGAACTGAATCATTAAATATTTTTATGGGAACATTTATGTTGTCAGTCTGACCAGAGATGTGCTAATTTAAAATTTTTGAATATATCTTTTGAATTTCAAATTTGTGTCTAATTTTAAATGCTATCAAATATTAAAGCATCGCAGGTACCAACTTGGACATCAAAAGAGAGTAAGTCCAATATATACTGTTCAAAAAAAGAAATGCAACTTTTTTGGTGTTACTTTTATAAAAGATATTCGCTGATTGGACATCAGTCAACCTATCGACTGTGTCCACCTGGTCATTAACTTCTCGTGGTTACCTGAATTGTACTCACCTCATGATTCGTGAAGTCATGAAAGAGGTCAAGGTCAAAACAACATTTTTGACAATAACTCGTGACAGGTTCATGAAAATCCTCGTGAAACTTACTGAACACAAAACTCTCTGACCATATTATTGAATGCCTATAAAAGATTGACGCTCCTCGAATAATTCAGTTGAAAATTCAATGCGCAAGTATGGCTCATCTCACTACAGAACAACGACTCATCATCATTGGACGTTTACAGACTGGACAGTCACAAAGTGTAGTGGCCAGACAATTTAATGTGGTTAGAAGCACCATTAGTCGCCTTTGGAGGCGATTTCAAGAAACTGGCTCAGTGGCAGATGGGCCGCGCAGTGGAAGACCCAGAGTCAACTCCTGCCGAAGACCGCTTCATAAGGCTGCGTCACCTCAGGAATTGACTTACATCTGCGTCCTCCACAGTCCAGTCAATGTCAGCAGCTCGTCGAATTTCAGATCAAACAGTCAGGAACCGGCTGCACGACTCTGGTCTTTGGGCTAGAAGACTCTACAGAGGTCCTGTTCTTACGGACCGGCATCGCCAGAACCGATTGCAGTGGGCGAACCAGCATCGTCAATGGACCGTTGGGAATGACTGGAGACGGGTTTGGTTTAGTGATGAATCATGTTTTGTGCTCCAGCGACACGATAGATGGAGAAGAGTTTACCGCAGAGTCCATGAGCGCTACGCCCAGAACAGCGTTGATGAGGCTCCTCCACATGGTGGTGGAGGTGTACTGATGTGGGGGGCGATCAACTTTATGGGAAGAAGTAACCTTGGTGGAAATTGAAGGACGCCTGAATGGCCAATGATACGTCGCTGAAATTCTTCGTCCTCACGTCCTTCCACTTCTGACTGCACGAGGATCGATTTTTCAGCAGGATAACGCTCGACCTCATGTGGCACAACTCACCACCCAGTTCCTCGCTGACAACAACGTCCAGACCATTCCGTGGCCAGCCATGTCATCAGACATGAACCCCATAGAACACTTATGGGATGAACTCGACAGACGACTCCACCAGCGAGACGTGGCTCCAGCCAATCTCCGACAGGGATCTCTTGCACTGCGGGAAGAGTGGGCAGCCATCCCACAACAACAGATCCAACGGCTAATCGGATCCATGTCAAGGAGATGTCGTTCTTTGATAGAGGCCAGAGGAGGCCATACACCTTACTGAAACGGAGGCCTCAGTCGCAAAGAATACAAGTCCAAACCAAATTTAATGAACATCATTTCATTGTTAAAGTCTGAAAGTTTCTTCATGCCAAGATAGAAACATTAATTCCGTAAAATAAAATTTTGGTACAAGTTTGAAATTTGGTGTCCATTACCACTGCAATAATGTTGCGTTTCTTTTTTTGAACAGTATAGAATTACAAAGTTCAACTTAAATGATGGAACAGTATAACTTCTTGCACTCAGAAACACAGAGAACAACGGACAATGATTGCTAAGAAACTACAAAGATACATGATGATAGGAAACTATATAGAGCGATACAACAGGAGGCAATCTGATCATCAGAGGAAGTGCCCCTGTCAATCAATTGTTTCAGCCCTTACTTTCCTTTACACTCTAAGGGGCACGGGCCCACCTAGGTCATGACTCCCAAGTGTCGGCTCCTGTTTGTGAACCCACTCCACCTTGCAGCTTTAAATTTCACAATTTTCTGCCAGCCGGAGGCAATTGTGAAAGTAACCCCTATGTTGAACGCAAATCATTTTGTCCCGTTTTCCATCGCCCATTGCGGTCGTTCCACAGCACACCACGACCAGGGACTGACACATCTGCAAGAAGCCGATGAGGCGTGAAGCCGTTGCGAGCTCTGGCAACTGAAATCTACCTGCACCCGACACCCCATATAATACACTGCAGGTTACCTGTAAGCCTAGTATTACACCAAAAAGGACAAACACATGGTGTAACATAATCACAAATGTGGAACTAAGGAAAAGAAGCAAAAAATTCCAGTTGGCAGAAAGACATTAGTGGTGGGTATAAGATAAAGGTAGGGTAGTGAAGTGTTAGAGACTTCACTATACTAGGTCCAGCATCGAGAGGTGGGGTGACCAGTCCCCTTCCTCACTGCCTTTTCCTTCCCTAACAAGAGCAAAGTCGGGTACCCATTTACAGCTGGGTAGACTGGAAAATGATGATACTGTAACTGAACCTGGCGCCATAGCCGCGAGAGACCACTCTGTTAATCAGACGCTCTAGTGGGGGGTAGTACACAAAAATGACAACGAAGACATAGAAGGAATTACAGCGGTCTGCCCCATGGCATTTTATAATACTGAACAAAAAGTTCATATGTATTAATTTTTACAAATAAACTCAGACTTTCTTACTCTTTCTGTCAAAAGAACACAGGTTAATTATTTGATTTGTAAGACATCTATTATAAAATATGTAAGCTGAAAAAAGCAAATTTAAGAAAACTTTAATCATGCACACAAAAAAGTTAATCTCCTTCTTTTCAATAAATCAGTCAATACCCTTTAGTTCTCTAGGGAGCATAGGCCTTCAACAATCACATGCCAAGTCCTCCTTTCACGTGCCATCGGGTCAAGTTCTTTTCACGTTTTCCTCATCATTTTCACTTCTGTATCTAGTTTCCCTTCCGTTTGCTATTATCTAAGAGCTGTAACATTCTTAGCACTCACTCATAAATAGAAGTTTAAATAATAAAAGTTTAACAATATTAGTAATGACATTAATTACATAATATCTCTTCACAAGGGTAAAACACTGTATTCCAAATGAATGATTAAACAATCATAGTGCCATAACATTTCACTTCAAAATAATGGTTTTGCAACTCTGCATCCTGAGAATGCTTTGTAATTTAAAAGTTCTCAAACTGATGGATGAACGAAGGGCCTGTGAAAGCATTCTGTTCAGTACAGGCTTGCTGGACATTGCTAGTCATTGCTGGAGAACCACAGCTGAAAACACCAATCTGACCAACCTGCATGTAAAGAAAAAGGTTTAGGAAATAAACAGAGACAGTGGTCTAGTTCTGGCAACTGACTACTAAGACAACTAGTTGCTTGATGAAACAGACTACGGTTTATAAATAATAGTAAACTGATTTATATCTATTCATTTATCTGAAAATTCATTCTTTGAACCTTCTTCTTCAAGCACTTGTGGCACAAGTGATCATCTTCTTCTTCTTTGATCCTTAGCCGCAGACTGTCAAAGTAGTCAGTGGCCATCACACCTGGTGGCGTCTTGTAGGGCAGCAACAAATTGCTTCCACTTTGTTCAGTCAGCGGCCATCCTTCGTACAGTGCCCCAACTCTGGTTCATTCTTTGCATCTCAGCCTCCACAGTTCTCCGCCAAGTTGTTTTTGGTCGGCCTCTCTTTCACTTTCCTTCAGGGATCCATAGCATAGCTGTTCTTCCCAGCTTCAAGTGATCATGTCTCTACACAATTTCCTGTCACCAATTTGTTTATCAATTCTTCTATTGACTTCTTTCCATTCCATAATGTCACACTATCCAGTATCTTCTCTTTTTGTTATCTTCTTATCTTTTTTTCCTTCAGTCTTAACTGTTACCACACTATATTCAAGATTTCTTCTTCTTCTCATAACATGCTCAAAGAAATTGGATTGCTTCCTTCTAATGCAATCAATGAGCTTCCTTTTGCACATAGGCTTCTCTCATGACATCTTTATTACTCCATTTAGCTGTTGATGATATTCTTAAGTCTTCTGATTAAACCACATTTCTGTGGCCTCCAGGCTTTTCCTTGTTGTTTACTAACTGTCCATGACTTACTTCTGTATGTTAGGATTGGCTCTCTTTCTTACTTCCATTGACAAAATGCTGTTGCAAAAAAATATTTTTCATTTTATGGAATGCTACTTTTGCCTGGGCTATTCTAGTTTTCACCTCTGAAACATGAAGAAGGTACATGTGGCTATGATTTGATTAAATTCTTAGTAATATTTTAATGTAATTTCTTGATCGAATTTTTGTCTAACTATCTAACTTCCTAGCTCTGATTTAACTCTTTCAGTCCCAAGCAAAAAAGTGGGTTTGGCCCAAGCAAAAATGGCCACCCCGGTGCGTTTTTATTGTTGTTGTTTGGAAATAATTTTTTAAAATGTTCATATGCATAAATAACTTTGTTGTTGTATATGAAACTGAAGGTAATTGGATGTACTTTACTCTTGTACTACAAGTATAAAAGCTTTCATTGAAAAATGATTAGTTATTCAAGGTAAAATGGAGGATATGCGCTTAAAAAAAATGATTAGTTATTCAAGGTAAAATGGAGGATATGCGCTTAAAAAAATCGCTTTAAAAATCTAAAATAAATATCTCAAAACAGAAACACGTTCACTCTTAAACACGAGCAGTATTTAAAAGAATGTACTTGCAGTCGGAAATGACTTTGTGGGTAGTTATAATTAGAAACAGTTTCAAACAGAGGCACATATACTAAAGGCTTTTTAAAGTCGATTGGGCCAAGCGCGTCTAACCCCTGAGCCTTTATAAAGTCGATTGGGACTTAAAGAGTTAACTACATTCATGAAGCCCAGACCATGTTATTATTTTATAATATTCTATCTATATTTAACTGTGATTTCTTACATCATGATGAACTACTTTGAGTGACTGAAAAAATCCGGGAAACTTGGGACGTCCAAAATGAGTCATTGCCCTAAGTCCTGTGAACATGCTTACTCCAGCAATTTTTTGAAAGTGCCGCTCACAGATATACTGAAAAGGTTATAAAACAGATGTTACTGAAGTATATGCAACTTCTTAAATTTATCTCTTAAATTGTTAAACAATTTACTGTGTTTCATGGTTACATTTTTTTAATAAAATTTCAATATTATGAAATAAGTCCTTGATTTAGATGAAAGTTAATAAATAATTCTGCAATGCTTAAAAGTTCATAAAAATGTAAAATACATTTATAAGTGACAAAAGATGCAATATTACCATCTCATTAGGAAAATAGATGTAGGAAAATAGCATAACTGCATGCAAAATATAAAAAATGTATAACAAATTATTACTATTAGAACATAAGACTTCTAATCAGGCAGATCTGAACATCAACATAGTCAGCAGTGTCTGCTGCTTCAATTTGGCGTAGGATGTCTGTCATCCACTCAAAACTTTGTTGAGTGCGTGTTACCCACACAAAGTATACCTGACAATTAGTTAAAATGAACTGACAAATATAAGAATGAGATATAGTGTGCATAGGGACAATGGGCTCTTGTCTATTAATTGCTTATCTCAGTCACAATTCATTACTTATGAAGAATAAAAGGTAAAAGGATTTTAACTGTATGTTGTTGCTGTTCTTTTTAGCCCATATCCAAGAAATATTGAATCTTTCTCATGCATGGGTTATCCTGTTACAAGCCTCTGTCCATTTCTTTGTTATACTATTTTTGATCAGGTATTTAATGTCTATTTAGCCAACCTTTATCTTTATTTGATTTGGGCTGCTTCTTTCCATGTACTGCTTCCTTGTCTGCAGTCCCATTTCCTTATGATTGAACATATAATAGTATTCATGCTAATTCTAGTGCTATTGTGCGGCCTCTTTTATTTTGAAATGTACGGTACTAATGTGCAATATTCTTTGCCATATCTGGCTGGCTACACTCATGTATGTATATTTCTAAGAGCTTGAGTTGCTGAGAATGAGTCAATAAATATTGTTGGAAATTTTGGGGGGATTATCTTCAACAATTTCTAGTGCTTTCACTATTGCCACTGTTTAAAACCATTTAGACTGGTTTTCAGTCAAACTAAAGTCATCTGTATTTTCCATGCCAGGATGCATATGCTTACTCCAAGTCGTTCATATTCTATTTCAAACATATTAGTATACTGGGAAGCTATCTCTAATTATTTGTTCTATATACTTCTTTATGATGCTTTTTCAGTTTTTATTTTTCTGTTTTGGATGAAGAGGACGAAGATGACTGCATACCGCTCTACCAATGCTGCAGTCTTGACATATGGATGCGAGTCGTGGGCAATGACTACAACCCACAAACGCCAGCTCCATACCTCAGAACTGAGGTATCTGAGGAAGGTGGTTGAAGTAAAGAGAAGAGGGATGGTCCACAACCAGACGATAAAACTAGGCCTTAAAACCCAGCCCCTGCAGAGCCAAGTAGAACAGCCCCAACAACAATTGTTTGGCCATGTGTGCAGAATAGAAGAAGTTTGGCTACCATGAAAAATGTGAGAAACCAACAGCCAGGGATCCAGACCTCCAGAATGACCCAGGGTTTGCTGGGAGGACAACATTAGACAATCCCTGAAGGACTGAGGACTAGGCTGGAACCAGGCCAGGAGGAAGACCACCAATGGGACAGTATGGCATTCTCTCTGGCAAACCTCTACAACCCACAGTAGAAGAGGAACGACTAAGTAAGCAAGTTGTTATTAATTGTCTTCAGAACATGATAGTCAAATTTTGGTCTCTTGATTTCCCCAGCTGGTACCTGGTGTGTATTTGCTGCTGCAATTTTTTATTGCATTAATTTACAGTCTGATGGTTTTCTAACACTTCCACCCTGCTGGACACCTGATTAAGTCTAGGATATTAACCTGTGAAGGACCACTAATAATTGTGACAGATGTTGAGGATTGCATATGCCTAGCGAAGAAAGGCAAGGCCACTGAACAAGGTACATAATTGTAGAGAAAATTAAGAGTGTGGGAGAATTTTGAATAGATGTGATAACTAATTTGTTGAACTGTACTGACAAAAGTCAACACATAATTGACGATATGCTACAATTTATATATTTGTAGCTTTGCCAAAGAAACATGAAGCTGTACAATGTGAAGATCATCACAGAATTATAAGACTAATAAGAGCTGCTGATGACCATCCCTCTCTTCTCCAGTTCTTCTTTCTAGACTTGCAGGTTGGATTGAAGATGTCAATCAGGACAACATCGTCGGTAAAGGCTAGTTCTGATATACAGACCTGTCTCATCTTCTAGTACCCCACTGAATACATTTTGGTTCTTTCCTTGCATACTGTGATGACATCGTCCATGAGGAGTATGAAAAGGTAAGGTGACAGAATATCACCCTGTCTCACACCAGTGGTGGTCCTGAACTCTTCTGGTTTGCTGTCTTCACATAATTTCTGCAAGTTTTGTAGAAGCTCTGTATAGCATGGATCAGAGGGGACCTTGGCAAATGCCTTTTGCAGAAACAAGATGCATCTCACCTTTATACTCAAGGGCCATTAATAACAAAACAGAAAAAAAAAACTGAAAAAGCATCATAAAGAAGTATATAGAACAAATAATTAGAGATAGCTAACGAGTATATTAATGTGTATGAAATAGAATATGAACGACTTGGAGTAAGCAATGTCTTGAAATCAAAATACTTTTAAGAATTATCATAAGAAGAGTGAGACGTACAGCTAAGGACATTCTATAACAACATGGGCACACAGTGCCCATGGCGACACACTTAACTCAAGAATGAAAACTTCAGCTCCACACTACGCTTTATGGCAATTGTGGAAGGAAAAAGTAAGTAAGAGTGAGAAGTACAGTGAAACCAAAGACTGATGACAAATAGTGCAGATTTGTAGAAGGTAAAGGTGCAAACAATGCCATTTTAATAATATAATAATATTAATAGAAATGGGAGCAAAAACAGAACCTATTCTTGTGCTGTGTAGGCTACACTACTACATTAAGGTGAAGGAAAAAGGAATATAGGTGGTATAAGTCATACTGGGACAAAGGGCAAAGAAGCAGCCAATGTGTGATAAATGGAAAGGTGAAAGTGGATAAAATAGCTAGTGTAAGTCTTACTGGGATAAAGGATTAAAAAAAAATAAAAAAAACTGCTCTTTCTTTATCCTTTGTCTCAAGATGACTAACACTAGTCATTTTCATTCACCCTACAAATTATGATATTACTGCATTCCTCCTCATTTTCAGACTACACTAAAGTGTGTGATGAGTGAAACATAAGAAAATTATCAGAATGTTAGAAAGCACTGACATCTGTGTCAAAGCTCTGAGAATAATAACAAACACATATTGACAACAAATGGCAGCTATGAAAATAGGCAATGAAATAGGTCTTTTAACTGAGAATTTACACCATTTGGTACGACAGATGATCATAAGTTAAGAATTCATATCCTCTGATATGGGAGTGTATCACAAGTCTTATCTGTTGATCTAAAACCCCTGTGTCAGTAATTGTTACCTTTTGGCATGGTAGTCTGCTAATGTCTCTAGCTCTGTTGGCTATATCCTTAAGAATGGATGCAAAAGGGGTAATACCAATACCTCCACCAACCAACACAGATACAGGATAACGATACCAGTCTTGATGACTTTCTCCAAATGGCCCATCAAGAAATATCTGAAAAAGAACAAATATTTCACATAAGAACCATTTACCAGCTCATCTTTGCAGGCATCATAATTAAGTGTCTAGCAACGGCAATCAAGACTCAACAGTCTGTGTCTAGTGTTCTTTATCAGTTCTGTTTCTGAAATGTCTTGTTAAACTAGTCAATATTTTTCTTCTTGTTCATCCTCAATTTCTTTCTGTCATTTTTGCCTGTTGTCAAAGTGTGCTCTAAATTTCTTCTTCTCAGTACTTGCACTGACTCTTGTTGTTTTTCCAGTCACTTTTCTTTCCATGTTGAAATCTTTCAGAACACCTCTGTGACACTTTTCAGCCATCTACAACATGTTTAAACATCTCCGTCACCATCACCCTTTAGTTTCCTGTGGAGCATAGGCTTAGATTAGCTCATGTTAATTGTTCCTGACTTGTGATTTCTATTCCTGTTCTTACTTTGTTTTTTTTTTTTAATCCCTTTCATTTCTTACTCCAATTTCCTTTTCCATTTGATTTTAGGTCTCCTCCTATTTCTTTTACCATTGGGATTCCAGAACAAAGACTGCATTGTAATACTTCAATCACTGCTGAATAATTAAAATCTAAATTTACATACATAAATTTGTTATGTGATGCTGTTAGATAGTTGTCTCAGTGGAGTTCCTATCAAATGCTGATGTCTTTTCTTCACCTCTTTTTCCACTGGTATTTTTTTGGCTCTTTCAATCAGTTCAACACTTATGATCAACAGTGGTCACTCCATTTTAATCTCTTTACTCTGTGTGAGCACTTATTTTTGAAAGTCATAGACTTTTTGTTTACAGATTTTGCTGTTCTCCAATCTTCAGAGCTGTGCAATAGGTCTACTTCGAAATATGACTTGAAAATTCTTGTTTTTCTGTTAGACTTCATTTCTTTAGATTTCCACATCATGTCCCCATCAAGTGAAGACTCCTCTTACCTTCTGTATTCTTATTTCAATGCCACTATTCATTCCTGAAACTTTGCACAAGTCAATATTTATTGGCGGTTTTTCTGCAAACTCCGCCTATGCCGGTCCCAAGCCCAGATGAAAAAGGAGGAGGGCGGCCTGCATGGAGGCCGTAAGGAGGCAGCCCCTCCACCATGCAAAG
Source organism: Oreohelix idahoensis (assembly GCA_024509875.1). NCBI lineage: Eukaryota > Metazoa > Mollusca > Gastropoda > Stylommatophora > Oreohelicidae > Oreohelix > Oreohelix idahoensis. The sequence goes on from JAMPIV010023065.1 coordinate 96,705, forward strand.
GCACAACAGGCCAATCACCTGTTTGCTTTAAATCATGATTACGCGAACTACAAGAGAGAAAACCGGACTGATTCTAAAGGCGACGAACTGGAACGGACTACGGACTACGACTTATGGAACTTGGAACACAAGAAGTATAAATGGGAAGGAAGAGGAGCTGGTGGAAGAGATGAGGAAAGCAAAACTAGAAATCCTGGCTATAACGGAAACGAAGAAAAAAGGACAAGGAGTCATGGATCTCGATGGCAACACGTTGCTCTACAGTGGTGTACCCATATCTGAAAGAGCTAAAGGGGGCGTGGGTTGCATTGTGGCCCAAAATCAAAAAGATAGTATCAAGGGATGGAACTTTGTCTTGGAGCGCATTATGGTTGTAAAACTAAAAGAAGGAGAAACCATAGTCAACCTGGTCATAGTGTATGGGCCAAATGAGGATGAGAGAGCAGAGGTCAAGGAGGAATTCTTCGAGCTGCTTCAAAGGACAGTGGATGACTGCCTAGATGAAGTTATTATGCTCGGAGATTTTAATGCCAGAGTTGGAAATGACCATGCTAGATGGGGTGGAGTTATCGGAAGATATGGAGAAGATACTCTCAATGACAATGGAAAGCGACTCCTTAGATTCTGCAGTGAGCAGAATCTGATCATTACAAACACAAAGTTCCCCCATAAGCGCATACATGCATACACTAGATGTGAACCAACCAAGAATGAGAAGTCAGTGATCGACTATGCCATTGTTCGGAGAAGCTCATTCAGATATGTCTGAGATGCAAGAGTCTGGAGGGGGCCAGAGATTGGAAGTGATCACTACCTGCTAACAATCAAACGAACAACTGAAAGAGTTGCTCAGCCTAGGAACTGCCCAACATCACGCAAGAAACCAAGTAAACGAGCAGGAGAAATGAGCATTAGGACCTACAAGCTGAGAGAGCCAGAAATTAAGACCAGATATCAGGGGCTTATTGCTACAGCAGTGAGCAACACAGAAGAATGACCTGATGACTTGGAAACCCTCTGGAATAAATTCAAGGATATCATAAAGACAGCTGCAGCAGAAGCATGCGGTGAAGTCCGACTTGGGAACCAGAGAAAGAGGACACCTTGGTGGACAGAGGAAGTCAAAGAGAAAATAAGAGAGAAGAAAATGGCATGGAAACAATACTTAGGAGCTAAAAACACAACAGGACAAATGGAAAAATATAGAGAATATGTGACACTCAGAACAGAAGCAAAGAACAAAGTGCTAGCAGCAAAACAGAAGTCCTGGGAAGAATTTGGAGAAAAGCTAGAAAAAGATGCACAAGAAAACCAGAAATTGTTCTATAAGACCCTAAAGAACATGAGGAAAGAAAAACAATGCCCTCTCAAATTTATAAAGGACAAGCAAGGCAAATTGCTTACTGCCCCGAAGGAAGTAATGGAAAGATGGAAAGAATATTTCTCAGAACTCCTGGATGGTGAACGAACGAACGAACGAACGAACGAACTTTATCAAAGGGTTGAACGCAGGCCCGTCTCATTCTGAAATGATCCTAACCTTTAACTCAAGCACAGAAGAGAAAAACATCAATGATAGAAGGTGAAGATGATAGATAAAGATGGAAGAAAGAATCCTAGAGCAGAGATTCCGACGCCTAGCTGAGCCACAATTGGATGAGGTCCAGTGCGGATTCCGAGCAAACCGAAGTACTCAAGACCTAATCTTCACAGTCAGACAGCTGAGTGAAAAGGCCCTTGAGTATAAGAGTGAGATCCATCTTTGTTTCATAGATCTGGAAAAGGCGTTTGACATTGTCCCCTGGAGCAAACTTTGGGACTGTTTGGCAAGGAAGAATATTCCAGCACCTCTGATTCATGCTATACAGAGCTTCTACAAGTCTTGCAGAAATTATGTGAGGACAGCAAACCATAAGTAAGAAGAGTTTAGGACCACCACTGGTGTAAGACAAGGTGATATCCTATCACCTTACCTCTTCATACTCCTTATGGACGATGTCATCAAGGCATGTAAGGAGAGAACAAGAAAGTATTCAGTGGGGTACTGGAAGATGAGACAGGTCTATATTTCGGAGATGGCATTTGCTGATGATGTTGCCCTGATTGCTAAATCAGAGGCACATCTCCAATCCAACCTGCAAGTCTGGAAGGAAGAGCTGGAGAAGAGAGGGATGGTCATAAGCAGCTCTAAAACAAAATCCATGGTGATATCACGAGAAGAAAGAAAACATCAGATTATGTTGGGAGAACAGGTCCTGGAGCAGGTCGACCACTTTAAATATCTCGGAGCTATTATAGACCGAAAGGGAGGCATCAAAGAAGAGTTGGCCACTCGAAAAGCAGCGGCTGGAGACTTTTTCAGGCCATAAATCGTGGATTCCTCAGCAAGAAAGAGGTTGGTAAGAAAACGAAGATGGCTGTATACCGCTCCACCTATGTCCCAGTCTTGACATATGGATGCGAGTCGTGGGCAATGACTACAACCCACAAAAGCCAGATCCAAACCTCAGAAATGAGGTATCTGAGGAAAGTGGTTGAAGTAACAAGAAGAGACATGGTCCGCAACCAGACGATCCGTCAAGGCCTAAAATCCCATCCGCTGCAGACCCAAATAGAACAGTCCCAACTAAGATGGTTTGGCCGTGTCTGCGGAGTGGGAGAGGATCGGCTGCCACGACAGGCATGGGAAACGGGGAGCCAGGGGTCCAGACCTCCGGGACGACCCGGAGTCCGCTGGGAGGACAACATTAGACAATCTTTGAGGGACCGAGGACTGGAATGGAACCAGGCCAGGAAGAAGACAGCTGATAGAATGGTCTGGCGCTCTCTCTTCCAAACCTCTACACCTCACGGTAGAAGGGGAACGACTAAGTAAGTAAGTAAGTAAGGTTTTTCTGCAAGTGAACTCTATCATTTGTTGCATTTGTTTTCATAATCTGTCTTTTCTCTCTGGATTTTCAGACCTAGTTGTAGTGACTTCTCATCCAGTATTCTCATTTTGTCTTGCATCTAGTATTGGTCGTAGAACAATAAAACAAAAGCATTGGCAAAATCAAGATCATAGAATTTTTTTGCCACAGTTCACTGGATTCAATGTCTGGTGCCAATTGTTGTTTTTTCATAATCCAGTCTACAGTCGGTAGGATAAGAAAGAGATAAAAGGCATACCTGGCCAACTCAAGTTCTTATCTCACTCAGTTCTAGGAGTTGTCCTTGAAGAGTTCTGCATTTTGTGTCTTCATATGTATTTCTTATTAGGTTAATGGGTTTATGAAAAGAGGATGGAGGATCCATCAGTTTCCAAAGTGAATCTCTGACAAAACTGTCAAAGGTCTTTTCATAGTTTACAAATCCAACATAAAGTGGTGAATTAAATTTCAAGATCTTCAACTCGTATTATGCACATCAAGGCTATTTGCACAGCAACACTACTATCGACTCTAACCATGTGTGCCTTGTATGTGGCAGGGCCTGTAGGGCCAAAATAGGACTAATTAGCCACATGAGATCACGGCACAGATGTGTCACAACTCAAGTCTGAAGCTATTGCCATCTTCGCTTGCGATGGGCAACTATTGTTATTTGGTCTATAAAGGATCTGTTTTGTTGAATATCTGTCTATGGCCTCTTTCAATGTAATCCTTTTAAATATGTTTCCTAGCATTGATAGTAACATTAATGCTCTGTACTTTGTGTGCTCATTAAAACCTCTCTCCTTTGGCAGCTTGAGCAGATGTCTTTTGTTTCTAACAAATTTCATGTTTCTTCTTTCCATGTCCATTCTTAATTTCTTAACAATTGTGCTGGAATGTGCTTTTTATGTATGATAATGTACCAGGTGAACTCAAGAGTTGATTCATGATATTTAGCAACTGCAGATTTAAAAAAAAATCCCCAAACTGCAATATGGTGCACAAAACAGTATTCAAATTTGTGTATAGAAACTTTACTGCCTTCATATACTGAAGAAATAAAATGTAATTAGATTTGCCTTTGGGTAGCTGCTCCTTGTGGTACTGTAGTCAAACAATTTGCGGAGGTTGGTAGTCCACGGTCCCACAGCCCTGATATGAAGACTAAGGTGTTCTTCATGGGGTGCAGATGTTAAGGTAAAAGGATGGTACTCTCCCTTGCCAAGTTTGGGACAGGCTATTCTGACCCATTGCCCTGACTGATAGCTGAAGGTCAGAGGTCTCTTGAACATTAGATTAATCACACCTGGTTTTTGGTAAAAGAATGACATAAAGAAAGATAAGAGAACACATTTTTATAAGAAAATACAGATTTACTCAATGTGCAGAGAAGATTAGAATCTTTAACTGAGTTTTGTGTAATCAGGTCTGCATAATAAAAATGAATTACTTCTAAAATGAGTAAATTTGAATGTTTGTGCATACGGAAGCTGTCAAGTTAAGGCATAAGTTGAGGCATGCTCAAACAATAGGTATACCTGATGGCAGTAGTACAGCCCTGTGTACAGGAAGAAGCACTTTGTTTCTACTGACTGACACAAGTTTATCCAGAACAAAGAGCACCATAGGGCCTAAGAAATAATAGGACCACAGTGGTGGCTGAACCAACCGTGCAGCACCATGGAGAAATAGAAGAATGTAGACTACTATGTACAAGCTGTGGAATGATAGAGATGTAAACATTTGATCTATACTATTTTATCACTTCTATTCTTTATGTTATAAAGAAAATGACTACAAAGAGAAATGAATAATAGAAGGAAGAGAGATACACACAGGTGCACACATACACAGATAGAAGGAAGAGAGATACACACAGGTGCACACATACACAGATAGATGGAAGAGAGATACACACAGGTGCACACATACACAGATAGAAGGAAGAGAGATACACACAGGTGCACACATACACAGATAGAAGGAAGAGAGATACACACAGGTGCACACATACACAGTGATACACACACACACATACACAGATAGATAGAAGGAAGAGAGAGATACACACAGGTGCACACATACACAGATAGAAGGATAGAAGGAAGAGAGATACACACATACACAGGTGCACACATACACAGATAGAAGGAAGAGAGATACACACAGGTGCACACATACACAGATAGATGGAAGAGAGATACACACAGGTGCACACATACACAGATAGAAGGAAGAGAGATACACACAGGTGCACACATACACAGATAGAAGGAAGAGAGATACACACAGGTGCACACATACACAGATAGAAGGAAGAGAGATACACACAGGTGCACACATACACAGATAGAAGGAAGAGAGATACACACAGGTGCACACATACACAGATAGATGGAAGAGAGATACACACAGGTGCACACACACAGGTGCACACATACACAGATAGAAGGAAGAGAGATACACACAGGTGCACACATACACAGATAGATGGAGAAAGAGACAGGGTAAATGAAAAAAGAAAAAGTCAAAAAAAAAAAAAAACTGATCAAAAGAGTTTACCATAATCTATGACATTTGGAGTCACTATAATTATTGTCATAATTAGTATAATTCTGTAAATAAGGATAAATGTAAACATAAATGTCATACTCATTTAATGATGCAACCATCAGCTTTAGCATTTAAAAAAAAATCCACACATGACCACCACTACCACATGCTCCTCCTGATCTCTTCACACAACACAACACCCCTCTCCCCCAATATAACCCAATTAAAAAAATAAATGGTTACTTGTGAGTGGTTCTGAAGTATTTAAATACGTTCCGCCTGGAGTATGGGAGGGCGAAAACATAGAGGACAACTAAAACCAAAACCAAGGCAACTCCTGTGACACCTGTAATGGATACATCACAAAACTATAGCAATAATGTTGTGAAGGAATCACAGAAAATAATTAACAGTCATTGTGTTTGTTTATTCTCTGTTGTTTGCTACTAAATCTGTGAAAACAGTAGTTATCAGTGCAGAAACAAATAAATCCTACGTGGAAATAAAACCAAGCTTAAAATAAACAGGGACAGAAAACAGATTATGTCAAGACACCTTGTTTAAAATATAGACACATCAATTGTTATCTCAAGTGTTTCAAAGCAGATGATCTGGTATCAGAGCAAAGGAATGTCTAAGAGTTAAATTGAAAAAAAAATGATATAGACTGAATCATAAGAAATGTGATTTCACATGATCAATCAATCAATCAATCAATACCATTTAGCTTCCCAAAGAGCACTGGTCCTCTGTAAACACATGCCAAGTCTTCCTGCCGTGCCATCAGTTATCAAGCGCAGGTACAGGCACAAGTGGGAAGAAGAGCTTCCAGGCCACACAAAAAATGATTCGTATTACCAGCTCAGCAGAAGTGAACAAGTGGTAATCTTCAGACTTTGCACAGGTCATAACAGATTGAGATACCATCTATTCAACAAATTAAAGATAGGAACTACTCATGAGTGTAACTGTGGCACCGATAAAATGACTGCCGAACATCTGCTTCAAAGGTGCCCAACATATGAGGAACAGAGAATACGCATATGGCCATCACCAGCACCATTACTGGAGAAAATCTACGGAGATATCAACAGCCTTAGGTTGACCACTGCTTTCTTTGAACTTATTCAAGTTGACATCTGAGCGTCAGCGAAGAAGAAGAAGAAGCCATGAAGTTCTTTCCATGTCTTCCTCATAATTTCTGTCTCCACTTCTCTTCTCTATTTGTTTTCTTTGTCTACTTCTACCATGGGGATTCCAGAACAAGGACTGCCTTGTAATGCTATCAACAGGTTTCTTCAATGTGTGCCCTATCTATTGCCAGTGTCTTCTTCTCAACTCTTGTTTTACTGGCATTTGGCTGGTTTTTGTCATCAGTTCCATATTGGTGATCTTTTCACACCATTTCTATTCAACACAAACACCCTTTTATGAAGTCTGAAGCTGTTTGGTAGTTTTGTTGTTGTTGCTCTCAAGATTTCACATTCACTAAGATAATAAATCTCACAAATGAGTCAAAACTGCATCTTCCCATGTTGCTTTTGGACATAACGGGAGGGAAGATGTATAGTAAATACAGAACAATACTGTTATAATGCAATAATTGAGGTTAAAAATAATTTTATTTGGATTAATGTGGGTGTTGCAATATTGCAACAAGGCCAGTGGACTACATGGGAAGGAGCCCTGCAAAGGTCCTTGACATGGAATGATATATGGCACCTCTTAGGCTCAGCTTCGTTGTTAGATCAAAGTATGACCTCCTGCCATCGGCCACAAACCTTGTGAGATGGGGAAAGTTGGATGATGAGCAGTGCCCCTTGTGCCATGGGAGGCAGACACTTGAACACGTGCTCTCAGCTTGCAAGGTGTCATTGGGGCAAGGGCGATACACATGGCACCACAACAAAGTGCTAAATGAGCTGGCTGCGACAATAGATCTGGCAAGGATGAAGGCGAATAGCAATGTCAGGCCAAACACCGCAAACACGTACTTTCTGAGAGCAGGAAAGTCAGCACACCCAAAACCAAGTAAATCAGATAGCAGTGTACCATCTCTCCTTGACTGTGCAAATGACTGGGAGATGGCGGTAGACCTACCTGGACGAGGGGCATATCCAGAGAGTATCAAGAAATCTCGAAGATGGCCAGATATAGTGCTGCATTCTTCATCATCGCACCAGGATATATTGATTGAACTGACCGTGCCATTTGAATCCAGATTGGAAGAGCAACATTTGTTCAAAGCAGCCAAGTATAGTAATCTGGCCATGGATCTGAGACACGACGGGTTCACTGCAAGGGTCATGACTGTTGAGGTTGGTGCAAGAGGGCCCGTGGCTGCATCAGTGTATGATTTATTGAAACTGTTGGGGCTGAGGGGACAGTCGAGAACAAGGGCACTGAAGAGGCTTAGTGAAACTGTGGAAAAGGCATCATGCTGGCTGTGGAACAACCGCAATGGGCTATGGAACTCGGGACAGTAAATTCTGCGGTACAGAAAACATCAGGAATTTTTCTGAGTCCACAATACGTTGAGTTTTTCGGTGTACTGGTGAAAAGGCTGTGACTGATGGGCAACACGTGGCGTATATTATAAGAGGTGTTGGGCACAGAATTTCAGTTGCTAGCGTGCAGTGGCTAGCCTTGTCGGATTCGCGCAGGTGTGTCAGTGTCTGTCCCTCGTCGTGGTGTGCGGCGGAACGAACGAAATAATTTGTCTTCTCTTTGTTACTTTCACAATTGCTTCCACGGCTGGCGGAGTTGTGGATTTTAAAGTTGCTATCAAAGTGAAATTGGTTCATTTTCGATACAAGACAACAGGAAGCTGAGACACTTTGGGAGTCATGACCCAAGTGGGCCCGCCCCCCTTAGACAGTAAAGGAGTATACAGGGCCGAAACACTTGTTCAATGGGGGGACACTTTATGATGATCAGATTGCCTCCTGTTGTATCGCTCTGTATAGAGTTTCCTATCATCTTATTTGGATTAATGTGGGTGTTGCAATATTGCAATATTTTTAATGGATTTTTGGTGAGCTGGTTTCCAGTTGATTTTGTTGGTTCATTGTTACTGTAAATGCTCTAAAAATAGTGTTACTTGTAAATGGAGATCAACAAAGGTAGAGTGCAACACAGAAATTGAGATCTTCAACTCAGATATCAAGTAAAGTCCTATTGCAGGGCACATATACAGTATAGTGAGCAACAAAGCTACTTAAAGGCCAGTAGTTTTATACTAATATCTTCCTACCTGTTATGGTCTGGTATGTCCAGTAGTGGAAGCTGCTCAAGACGTGTGTTCTGTAAGACACATCACTAACATTATTGTCTTCATTAACGCCATTATCATCATTTAATTCAGCAATCAATAATATATCTACCAGTACTCCTATAGCCAATAACATCACCATTTTTGTTATAACTATTAACAATATTTAATTCATCAAGTCTTATGAACATTTTCATCAATATCAACATTAATGCTAATGTTTCTACAATCAATAGTATATCTGCCAGTGCTTCCTTAGCCAACATCATTTTCAGCACTCTAGAAGTTATCTACAATCAACAGTGCCATTGATAGGACACTACAATCAGTACTAACACGACCTGTATTCTGCAATAAACACCACAACAACCATCATCAGTTATTTAAGCTTTTTACATTCAAACTTTGCTTACATATATTACTATAGCAACAGAAACACTCAAGATATGTTAAATAATACTGCAAATAAAAATTTCATACGGTCTAAAGAATTCTGTGAAATAACAGTTGAGATCCATGGAATCCTGAGTGCTGATGTGGTAGAAGTTGATCAAGTGGCCAATCACGTGTATGACTAGGAGGAAATAAAATTAACAAATGACCAGTCCAGTCTAAGACTAGGAACAGAAAATAAGCAGTAGCAAATTACAATAACTGCCTAAACTAAGTTAATCTGATACTAACGGTTTTTTCCTCTAGTCTCTGGGATCTTCATGCAGTAGCATGAATAACTGCTTACATATGAAGATTGTCACTTTACTTTCTCCAATTTTGGTTCAATTTTTGTTGTGAAGCACAGTTTGCTAGTTCTTGAGCCAAATGTGCCACACTGGCAGATGTGAGCCCTTGCTGTTGTAGGATTTCTGTGATGTTGTCTATTAATCTGCCTCTTGATCATCTCCATGCTTTTTTTTTGTTTTGTTTTTGGAAACGGGAAAACACACACAAATTCACACTATTTTGAATTTTTGATTTGCTCTGTTTGAACTGAGTGCTGTGGGGAGATGATATCATATTTTGATACCGGAAATTAAAACAATTATCTCCAATTAACTACACTACATACCTGTCAACCTCCTGAGACAAAAACCTGTACGCCGGCCCAGTATAAACCTTACAAACACCCCAAAAACCTTACAAAAATACATTAACGGCGATACAGTTTTAAAAAGACAAAAGATAAGTGTCACTATATATCCTAATTATAAACCCATCAGGAGTTGAACAATATTTTTTCTTAATTTCTTAAAAGAAAAAAAAAATCGACCTCATTCTCATGAGATGCCAAACCATTTTATTATCTATTAGCCTCCCTATATATTTGATGGAGGATGTAGTTCCTATAATTTTTCTGATTTAATAATTTCTCATTCTGTCTCTCCTGGTAACATTAATAGCTCTTCTTAAGCATTTAATTTCAAATGATGTGATTTTTCCCTCCTCTGCTCTGATCAGGGACATGTTTGACCCTGGTAGCAGAGAGTTGGTTAGAATATACTATTTATCAACTGGCATTTAGTTTCCATACTGATATTCAGATGTTTGAGTAGTGGTGACAGTTGATAAGTCACTTCACTGTTGAAGATTATTAGCAATTACATTAAACAATCAATGGTCAGAGATAAGAAATGGGCAAGGATATGAAACAGTGAATTTCAGGTGGCAGCACTTTCATTCTTTAGACACCTTTCTATATTTGGCATTTTAACATTTGGCAGATTTCCTCCCCTCTTCTTTTAAATTTTCTTGGTGGCCAGATTTCTTCCCATGTACTGAAAAATCATCTTTATTCATCTGCTATTGCTCTACTTCTCCTCTAGTAGTACTAAATTATTACAGTTGATTTTCAATGTGTCATACCTGTGAAAAACACTGCCAAAGCAGCCACATAGATGTGCATGTCATGAGCATTGTCAAATGGAATGAAGCGGTGAAGGAATGTCTCTCTGAAATGAAAGGGAAGTATGAGAACGGCCACAAGTACAGAAATTTAAACTGTTCTTAGATCTTACTATGTGTGCTTATTTATGTATATATCCTCTCTCTCTCTCTCTCTCTCTCTCTCTCTCTCTCTCTCTCTAAGTCACAACTTAAACGGACATCTCAGTCAGCTGTGCTTACTGGTCATTAAAAGAAAACTGAAAATAAAGAAGTAGAAAAGTATGAATAGCACACTGACTGTGTATAACATAAAACATTTTTGATTAAATGCACAGCCACAACCGAAATCAGAAGCAATGTTATGCCAATATACCTAAAAACTGTAAGAGTGTTTCGGCACATGGTAACCAAAAGGCTGGCATAGGTGAACATCTGTGCACTTGCAGCTCCTCTAGTGATTGACACACCATAACCAGTCATTTGTCTCAGTCCTGCGTGCTCACGCTCAAAAGAATAATCTGCAAAACATAAGTATGATTCATGATGCTTCTTTATCGTCACTATTCAGCTCCACAAGGCAGTAAAGGAGCGTAAGCCTTCAACAAACAAATGCCAAGTTCTCCTGATCCATGTTTTCAACTCAAGGTCTTTCCATGTCATCTTCATGCCTTTCATTTCTGTCTGCAGTTCTCCATGTGTTTTTTGGTCTCCCTCTATCTCTCTTAACACTAGGGATTCCACAACAAGTACAGCCTCATAATGTTATCAGTGGGTTTCTTCATTGTGTGTCCTAAATGATGCTTCTTATGTCTCATTAAAGATCTTTTATGAAGTCATCATATGCCACTGTCTCCTAAATGTTAATAACAAATAAATGTAACATTATGGCAGTGTTAGTTCACATGATTCTTCACTGCCCCGTGTAGTTCCTGGGGGTCACTAAAGAGACAAGGAATGATCATGACTACTGTTCCCTCAAGTATGTCATAAAAGCTGACTAATATGAGGCTGTGAATGGGGCTGGCAACATTATCATGTAAAAAAATGGCTACATAAACCACAGCTGTTACAGAATATGAATGCTGTTATCTATTTTTGCTGTTGTTGCAAGAGCACCAGCTGCAGTGATAATTCAATGTTCCATAAGCAGCAAAAAGGGAAATTATGATGATGAATATGAATCATTATCATCAGACCTCTTCACAACTAAAAATGTATAAGGCAGAAACAAGCATTTGTTTACATTGTTATCCAGATATGACAACACATTCAAATTAAAGAGGATTCACATCTAAACAGGCCAAACAAAAATCAGTTTCCACTTACAATGGGCTCTCTCTATAAAGATTCCGATGGTCACCAGTGTATACAATGTCACCCAGAAGATTTGTAGCATACGGTTATTCAAATAGCGTGTCCACTGTTGTATAAATTTTTCTAATGGTGACTTTGCAGCACTTTCAACTTTAGAAGACAGCCTCACAACATTCTTCTTTGCTGCTACCATACTGGTTGCTCTCCTGTTTTATTATATGGGTGGTTGAAAACAATTTAATAGTTTCAAAACAAAGTTCAGTGTTAAAGCAGCCGAGATTTAAAAAAAAAGCAAAAATGTATTATTGCAAACTAACATAACACATTGTCTCATTATTTATCAAAATGTTGGAAGTTAATCACGGAATGGTAGAGATAATCAGAAGTGCATAGCTGTGTAGACGATACTTGATACTATAGTTTATAGTTAAATACCGGTACTGTATAACAAAGCAAAGGCACCAACATTATTGAAAAATAATGAAAACTACAGCTGCAAATGTCACATTCTGTTTTTTAGTGCTATAAGTCATGTAACAAAACATCACAAATTAAACAAAACAGTATGGGAGCCACGCTAGCGTGTAGTGGTTACAACACCGCTCTGGCGACCGGGTGATACAGGATCAAACCCGGGCGATGGCATTTGAGGATTTTTCGTCGACCGGGATTTGGACTGGATTAACTCGAGACCTGGCGATGACATTTGAAGGAGTGTCGTCGACCAGGGATTGGCGGCTCCTGAGCCGACCCAGCTGCAATGGGTACCTCCGAAATCGGCGAGTATTTGCCTGAATGGCGAGGGACACCTGTCTCTGTACAAGAAATAAAGGGATACTCACGTAAAATCAATGTCAGGTTAGACATAAATAATAACCTGAGATTTCGCCTCGAGTATTAGCGGGCGTACGAAAAAAAAAACAAACAGTAATTATAACATTTTCCTTTTCCGAGCAGCAAAAGTGTTAGGACTTTGATGCCTTCAGGGAAGTACCTAGGTTTTATTTTTATTTAGGTTCTTATGTGTCCTATCTAGCCTTCACTTTCTTTCCTTTCCCTGACGAAGGCCTTGTGGCCGTAACTTTGACTTTTCGAATACTTTATGAGTTCTGATTACATGCCCCCCTAATGAGATTATCGTTTCTTATAATATCAACTGTAGGTTCTAATAACGATGTTTGTACTTTTCAATATATTTTATGCCATGCTTATAAGTAGTTAATTAATGTTAATATGAGTGTGCTATTTTATTTTACTTTACAACGTTGAATTCCTTGAAATTGATATGTAAAATGCATGTGAGAATAAATGAATTCAGTACGAAAGATGAGAGAAAGGAACGGCTGAACGTCAGACGGGCCTGCGTGCCCAATTCTAAACCCTTTGAAAATAAAGTTCGTAAGTTCGTTCCCTGTTTGCCTCTGATTCTTCTTCCCTTGAACAATTTTTACTGATCCACTTTCAGCAATCTAAGCTCTTACATGAATGTGACTGATGGTAGTGCAGTTGTTAGTGCACTGGCTTCCTAGCTCAGTGGTCCATGGTTCGATCCCCAGTTGATGTGGGATTTTTTAGACTGCAAACGGCTCTGGGGTAGACCCAGCCTCATGAATTGAGCAATTCTGGGAGGTTTAAGGCGGCCAGCATGATGCTGAACATATTACCCCTAGTGTACTGATAATCAAGAAATTATGAGCCTAACACTGTATTCCCAATATGCCTCCTCAATTGGTGTGTAACGGGATCCTAAATAATAAAGGCAGAATATTATAAGCATGCATACCATTACATGTAGGAATAGAAGGAAATGAGAGTGCAGACAAAGAGGCAAAATACAGGAATAAGTAGCCCAAATCAAATAATGGTAGGATGGTCAACAGACATCAAAATCCTGATCAAAAATATTATAAGAAAGTAATGGACAGAGGCTAGGAACCAAAGCCTGAAAAGGTAGACACGTCCATCAGCTGCTGAAAGCTCCATCATAGACATGTCAATACCTAAAAAAAAATAAATACCCTACAGTAACAAACTGGTCACTAGGAACAGGATAATTTATGACAGACAAACCTTACTGTGTAACATATCCTGAGAAAAATATCACAGCTCGCTATCTGCTAAAATGCAAGAAATATGAATAACAAAGAAAACTTAAAATCACTTAAAATCATAAAATTCTCCATCATCACTACTTAGTATGCTAAAAATTGACCAATACAAATCATAGTAAAATATAATAGTATCAAAACAAGAATCAGCATATAACAGCCACATGAGTTAATGAGGATGGTTTGAGATGAACAAATACATCAATAAAATACTATCCTCCACACAAATTCAATGCAAAAAAATATGTTAAACTTCTTAAATCTTAAATAACAACAAAAATAAAATATGTATGTTAAAAAGTATTTTTACTACAATAAATGAAAAGTGTTTGATACACTACAGCAAACTAAAACAAGTAACTAAAGTCTACAGTACAAGTCCCTCAAATACTAAAGTGTAAAGAGAGAGATATTTAAAACTATGGAAAAGGAAAGGATCCCGTTACACGCCCATTGAGGCATATTGGGAATATGGTGTTAGGCCCATATTTTCTTGACTATCGGCACACTAGGGGTGATGTGGTCAGCATCACGCCGGCCGCTTTAACCTTCCCAGAAGTTGCTCTGGTACCCAGTTGGGGCTGGGTCGACCCAGGATGCGGCCTAAAAAAATCCCACCTCATCTGGGGATCAAACCATAGACCACTGAACTAGGTAGCCAGTGCACTAACCACTATGCTACCGTGGCTCCCAAACTATGGAAAGGGATACTCAATATACTCTATAGTCATTATGAAAGAGCCAGGGATCCAGACCCCCAGGACGACCCAGAGTCCGCTGGGAGGACAACATTAGACAATCTTTGAAGGACCGAGGACTAGAATGGAACCAGACCAGGAAGAAGACAGCCGATAGGATAGTCTGGCGCTCTCTCTTTCAAACCTCTACACCTCATGGTAGAAGGGGAACGACTAAGTAAGTAAGTAAGAATTTATAGCCTGAAAGAAACAACAAAATAAAAACAACATATAGAATGCTATGCAGAATAAAGAACACTGTATGTCTAAATTATAACCCATATGGAGTTGAATAGGGCATTCTATGCATGAGAAAAACTTCATATTTTTGTATGTGGGTTAAAAACATTTTCTGCCATATTCCTCTTTCCAAAACAAAAACCTTTTGTTGTCTTCTTATTTTTTTGCATTGAATTGCCTCTTTTTCCTAGCTTCCTTTTGGACCTCATTGTTAGATGTCTTAGCTGTCCATGGTATTTTTATCATCCTTCTAAGAAACCCCACCTCAGTGGTCTCCACTATGATCATCATTCATTCATTCAATGCCAATGCTTGCTTCACTTTCTTGTTTGCATTAAGTTTAGCCGGAAATAAAAAAAACGGGACTGACTCAAGATCATGAGTCTGTATATCTTCTGCTAGAATCTTACTTGTATTCATTGACAAAAGTATGAGCTCTGTCCCTGACAGTTCTTCGTCTTTGACTAATAGGTTCAGTCTCTCCAGCCACTAATTTTAAAAATAAACGAAGAAAAAAGAAAACATGCTTTGACAAATTTTTGTTAGAATTAAAATTGTATTATGATGAAAATATATAAAAACTACAGTTTGTGTGTATGTGCTTGCATACATGCCAGGGTGTGTGTGTATGTGTTTGTGTGAACATGTCTGAAAAGTCAAAAGCTTTAATAAAACAAATTGAAGTAAGTTCTGTTCAAGTAGAATTGGCACACAGCATTAAAGCTAGGCTAGAATTAGTCAAAGAAACCAGGAAATGTGTAATTAAAGGAACACCTGTGACAGTTCCAGAGGAAGAAATAAGAACTAGACTACAAACAGAAAATCCAAAATATAGGATTCTTAAACTGGAAAGGATATCACAGAAATTAGGAACTTCAACTGTAATAATAGTTACATTAGAAGGACGAGAAATCCCATTTCTTCAGTGGCAGTACTAAAATCAAAACAGAAGCTTACATACCACTAGTCATTCAATGCTCAAACTGCCAGAAATTTGGCCACACCAAAAGAACATGTAGAAGTAAGCCTAAATGCCAATATTGTGCAGGTGACCACACCTATGATAACTGTAAATTAGTAGAAGATGATAAAAATTACAGAACAAGAAATATAAACATAAAATGTGCAAATTGTCTAGGAAACCACAGTGCACGTTTCCTAGGATGTCCACATTACCAACAAACAAAACTAGCTCTAATAAAATCAATCAGTACTAACACACCATTTAAAGTAGCACTACAACAACATCAATCATCAGTTGCTACATCTACAACTCCATCACCAAGAGAAATCACAGTCAGAACCAGAAATGCTGAAATAACCTAAAAGAAAAATAAAGTCCAAAATATACTGATAAAAGATAGCAATCTACCAGAAGAAAGTGAAATATCCAAATCATCGGTAACAGAAGATACGGTGAGAAAGGCAGAAGAAATCTTGAAAACCATGACAAACATACAGCATGAAGTAGCTAAAGATGTGGCTAAATTAGCAGAACTCAAAGAAGAGAATGAAGATTTACTGAAAAGGATTGAGTCAGAAAGACAACTCATAAGCAGTGAGCAAAAACAAACAGATAAAAACCAACAAGAAGAAATGTGGAATGAAAAAATGACAGATTGTTAAAAACTTATTCATTCTGTATCAAACATTGTGAAAGCCTTTACACTGAATCTTCAAAGTGAACTACAAACTCACTTAAACAGAGAAACTGAAAATCTAGGAGACTTTGTTATTAACAAATAAATCAATATATTATCCACTTCTCAGAGTAAAAGAGTACAACACTATTTATAATAAACTTAAAAATCAAATAATGGAAGTACAGAACATTAGAATAATACAGTGGAATAGCAGAAAGCCCCAAAAAATAAAAGGCATCTAAAGTACAATCTAAAGTAATATTTGACATTCAAGAGACTAATCTTAATCCGAGTCAAAGTTTTACCATCCCTGAATATAAAGTCTTTCAAAATGATAGGACAGAAACTCAGAAAGGAGGAGGTGAGACATTTCTAGTTAATAAAACATATATAATAACTGACTGGGAATCATTTAGAACAGAACATTTTGAAGGAATAACTATAACAGTATCTACTGAGTTAGAAGAAATAAAAATAGTTAACCTTTACTGTTCAAGTGGAAACATAAATGAAAGAGAAATCTCAGACATGAATACAAGAATAAACAACAGAACTATCATAGTGGGAGACTTCAATGCTCATCATACAGCTTGGGGAGGCAATGTAATAGACAAATCAGGAAAACTAATGTTGGACTTCATTTAAAAAAATGAACTAATAATACTGAATGATAGATCAGTTACAAGAATGAACCCTTTTGCAAATCAGCAAGACACAGCTATTGATATAAGCATTGTAACACCAAATCTTGCTAATGCAAAATGGGAAGTTATTGGGAATACAAATTCAGATCATTTACCCATTGAAATTACACTAAAAGATATACAAATCTAACAAACTGGTAGAAAAACCGAAATTTTACTATAATAAAGCTAATTGGGTAGCTTTTCAGGTAGAAATGGAAGAAATAAAAATGAATAAAATAGACAATGAAAATATAGATGTATCTGCAGATAATCTCACAAAAGAAATATTACTAATAGCTGTTAAACATATACCAAATGCATATATGCCAGAACACATAATTCCACACCTCATTAAGAAAACAAAAAAGAATGAACATTGGAATAAAAACCCAGTACCATGGTGGACAGTTAGATGTACAGAAATTCAAAAACAAAGAAAACAAGCTCTACAGGAATATAGATGTGAAGATAATTTAGATATTTATAAGAAAATAAGAAATGAATCAAACAGAATAATACTTAAGGCAAAAGAAAATCACTGGTGAAATTTCTATCAAACACTAAACCCTGCAACTAACTCTACAACAGATGTGTGGAATAAGTTAAAAGCCATTAAAGGCAGAACTAAACATATGATAATGCATAATATAAAAAGACCTGAAAGGGCAGAGACTGACTGGCCGAAAGCAGAGGTGCTGGCCAGGTACTACCATAGAGTTAGTTCTAAGGAAAATCTAGGACAGGCTGAAGTCAACAGAAGAGCAAATCTTCTTAAAAAAACTCAGTAAAGAAGTACCTTATAATACTGAAAATTTATCATATTTAAATGCAGATATTACAATGGAAGAAGTTGAAAATACAATAAAGGACAAAACAAATACATCAGCAGGGCATGACATCTTGAGCTACGAAATCTTGAAACACATACTAGAAAGTACCATAGAAATTATAACATCCCTTTTTAACAAAATTTGGAATACAGGAAAAATTCCCAAAACATGGAAAACAGCAGTAATTATTCCAATACTAAAACCAGAAAAAGATGCCCACGATGCCAGTTCATACAGACCAATTTCTTTAACTTCCCATCTAGGTAAAATATTAGAAACCATAGTAAATAAAAGATTAAGGTTTTATTTGGAAAAGAATAATTTATATACTCAAACTCAGTCAGGATTTAGGAAGAACAGATGCACTATGGATCAGATAATTAAATTGGAACATGAAGTAAAATCAGGATTTCAAAAGAAAGAAAAAACTGTGGTACTGTAGTATTTTTAGATATAGCTAGGGCTTATGATGAATGCTGGAGAGAGGGTGCTCTCTTTAAAATGAAGAAGATAAGAGTAACCGGTAAAATATATAATTATTTAGAGAATTTTCTGCAAGATAGATATTTCACTGTTCAGGTAAACAATGATAGATCAGAACTGTATGAACAACAAAATGGAATACCCCAAGGATCAGTAATATCTCCTTCAATTTTTACAATAATGGTAAATGATTTGGGTGAAGAATTTAATGATTATAACAAATAAATTGTCACAGTTTGCAGATGATGTTGCTATATGGAGGACTGGGAAACATCTGCCAAAATTATATAAGGATCCACAAAAGAAAATAAATAAAGTATGTCAATGGATGACAAAATGGGGTTTTCAGCTCAATACAAATAAAACATTGGGAATGATCTTCAGTAAAGGTAGGGTTGTAAACAAAAAAATTATAGACATAAATATCCATGGGCAAAACATTGATACAGTGCAAACCACTCGATATCTAGGAATGACATTGGACCAACAGCTAAACTGGAATAAACACATAGATAAACTAGTGAAGTCTTGCAGAGGATTGACTAACTTATTAAGATATTTGAAAGGTAATGGATGGGGCGCAAGCACTAAGACAATGCTCACTTTTTATAAATCTTTTATTAGAGGAAAAATAGATTATGGAAGTATAATATTTGACTCTGCTGCACACAGTAACAAGATTAAATTAGACATAATTCAGCATCAGGCTTTATGTACAATAGCAGGTGCAATCAGATCAACATCAGTGGGAGCTATAGAGGTGGCTTTAGGAATTCTACCCTTAGAATTATGGAGAAAGGAGTTAAGACTAAATTACATGAACAGAGTTATGTTAGATAAGTCTCACCCAGCACATACAGCTTTTACCAGATGCCAACTAACAACTCAGGTCAATCCAATGAATACCACAAGATACCCTACAGGATGGAAGTGTATGGAGGAAATTGTCCATCTGGGTACATTAATTACATCAATTAATAACAGTTGTGAATACAAGCCAGTGATTCCACCCTGGGAGATCAAGAAACCAGACATGGACTACCACCTAGCAGAAATACTTAAGAAAACAAATAATATAGAAAATATTAAAAACACAGCCAATAAATATATACAACAAATATCAAAAGACAGCATTACTGTATACACAGATGGACCCAAGGGAGAGGATGGCAAATTGGGTATAGGAATATATATTCCAATATGGAAAATGGCCAACGAATATAGTATCACGGAAAATACATCCATTTTCACTGCAGAGATGGTGGCAATACTAAAAGCACTAGAAATATTCTCTAGTAACCCTCCCAAAAAACTAACAGTTTTAACTGACTCTCTTTCAACAATTCAAGCACCTAGAAACTTATGAGAATGTAGTAGACCTGATATAGCAGAGGAGATATTTCTGGCTACTACATACTTATATTCCAGAGAATGTTCAGTCTTAATTGCTTGGATACCTTCACATGTTGGCATAGAGGGAAATGAAAAGGCAGATAAAGAAGCCAAGAAAGGTAGATCTGATAAAAATCTAATAAATGTAGGCATGAGTAAATCAGAGATTAAGAGCTTAATTAAAGATTTAATAACAGATGAATGGAAAGCAGAGTGGAATAAAAACCTGAAAGGAAGACATGCATATAAGATGTTCAAGGCTCCAACAAGAAAATGTCAGATATCTAGGGAATTGAAAATTTCCAGTAATAAGAAACTTCTCAGACTACAGCTGGGAAAAGGCTTTTTCAGAATAGAAGAACCTTACTGTACATGATGTCTTCAAGACAATAATGTAGAACATTTCTTGTTAAAATGTAAGAGTATGAACAAATGAAAATACCAATATTAGATTATTTGCAAGCATCAAACTTACCTAAAAATATAGAAGAGGTTTTAAGAATAGACAGACCTAGGGAACTGCATAATATTGTCAAACAATATTTAACACGAACAAAGGTTAATATATAGTGGTTGGGAATGTGAAGGTCTGATGCTGTTCTTACAATGCATATGACTTTTAACAGATGAAAGTCAATTAAATATCTGTTAAAAGTCAGTTATATAACTAGAACCACCAGGCCTTTACACCCCCTCCACTTTAATATTATTCTTGTTCAGATGTTCTTCTTGATTTTGTTCGTTTTATTTATTTTGTATTTGTTTGTTTGTTTGTTTGTGTGTTTGTATTTTTTTTAACATATAAGCATAGTTGGTAGTTGTGATTTTCCCTGTTTACAATGATTTGACAAATGTGATGCCACTTTCTCATATCGGCAGTTGTTCATATTATTTGGAATTGAAAATAATATATATCCTAATTATAACCCATCAGAGGTTGAACGGGATTTTTTTTTCTTCATTAATATTAAAAAAAAACAAAAAACTTCCAGTGTTTATTTTTTACATTTAAATTTTACATCTTTACATGTTATGGCAAAAGCAAAACCATTTACCCTATTTATATATATATATCCACACTGTTAGTATCATGCTCACTCTGTGTCTGTTCATCTATAAATACTAACTTCCAGCATGGTTCATCTATGCATATTAATCTATAATTTGTTACCTCTAAGTGTTATCATGTCTGAATTATTTATGCATTTTAACTTTTGCCTGTTCTACCTGAATATTTTAACTTTTGCCTGTTCCACTTGAACATTCTAACTTTTGCCTGTTCCACCTGAACATTCTAACTTTTGCCTGTTCCACCTGAACATTTTAACTTTAGCCTGTTCCACCTGAACATTTTAACTTTTGCCTGTTCCACCAGAACATTCTAACTTTTGCCTGTTCCACCTGAACATTCTAACTTTTTGCCTGTTCCACCTGAACATTCTAACTTTTGCCTGTTCCACCTGAACATTCTAACTTTTGCCTGTTCCACCTGAACATTCTAACTTTTGCCTGTTCCACCTGAACATTTTAACTTTTGCCTGTTCCACCTGAACATTTTAACTTTTGCCTGTTCCACCTGAACATTCTAACTTTTGCCTGTTCCACCTGAACATTTTAACTTTTGCCTGTTCCACCTGAACATTCTAACTTTTGCCTGTTCCACCTGAACATTTTAACTTTTGCCTGTTCCACCTGAACATTCTAACTTTTGCCTGTTCCACCTGAACATTTTAACTTTTGCCTGTTCCACCTGAACATTCTAACTTTTGCCTGTTCCACCTGAACATTTTAACTTTTGCCTGTTCCACCTGAACATTCTAACTTTTGCCTGTTCCACCTGAACATTTTAACTTTTGCCTGTTCCACCTGAACATTCTAACTTTTGCCTGTTCCACCTGAACATTTTAACTTTTGCCTGTTCCACCTGAACATTCTAACTTTTGCCTGTTCCACCTGAACATTTTAACTTTTGCCTGTTCCACCTGAACATTCTAACTTTTGCCTGTTCCACCTGAATATTTTAACTTCAAGTCTCAGTACTTTATCATCATCATTTTCCTTTGTTCTCCTTATGGAGCATAGAGCTACCACTGCTGCTGGTCTCACTGCAGGAAGCCTACAAAAAACATTCCCATGCTCATGCAATGGTGGTTTCTGTGGTGATTTGTTTTACATGATGAGGTTGCTAGCTTCATGAACAACCTCATATTAGTTGCCTTGAATGACATGCCTGAGGGTGCAGAAGTTTTATTCTTTATTTGTCTCATCAGAGAACTACGTGTCACATTTTTTCCAGTTTCATCAGAGAACTACACGTCACATTTTTGCCAGTTTCATCAGAGAACTACACGTCACATTTTTGCCAGTTTCATCAGAGAACTACACATGTCACATTTTTGTCAGTTTCATTTATGTATTTTAACTTTCTGTCTGTTTTATATATGCATAGTATAGTATTACATTCCTGTTTCTTTAATGCATACACGTTAACATACAGGTCTTTTAGTGAAAGATCAATAAATAACTTAGATAAGCAGATGATGCAGTTTTTGTTGTTGTTTTTTTTTAGCTGAAAGTGAACAGGACCTACAAGAACTAGTGAAGCAAGTAAATAGCATAGGGAATGAATAAGGATTGTACATTAATATTGAGAAAATTAAAAAAAACTATGATAATTAACAAAGCAGACGATAAGTCAACATAGAGATAAGAATAAATGGGCAAATTTTGAAGCAAGTCAAGAGTTTCTAATATCTTGGTTACGTAAAAACAGAAGATGGCAGATGTGAAACAGAAATAAAGAACAGAATAGAAATGGCCAAAGCTACATTCAACAACATGAGAAAAATACTAAATCCTAAACAAATAACTCAAAAATTTAAAGTGACAGTAACCAAGTGTTATACTTACTCTTCATTACTCTAAGGTGTAGAAACATAGACAATGAACAAGTAGTTAGAAGAAAGAATTGAGGCCCTGGTAACAAATGGGTGCAATAGTTTATTATTGAATTCCTGATTATTTTGTTTATAAATCTTAGCTTCCAGCCCTGCAAAAGAACAGTAGTAGCCCCTTCAGTTATGACTGACTGTGGGAATGCGCCCCTGAGGTGATAGCCCTCAGCTGCTTTTGTTTCTGTGTTCCTTTTTGCCATGTTCTTTTCTCTTCTTCTTGTTGTGGGAGCTTCTTTTTGCCCAATCTGGGGTGGCGAAATAGGGAGCATCACCACGTGGTGAAATCAGCAGCTTCATCTTCACAGGTAGTTGGATGTATGTTCAGTGCCTACATGTCTCTCTTGCACACATCTTTGAACCTCAGCTGTAGTCGCCCATCTGTTCTTTTGCCATCTGCCAGTTGTCTGTAGAAGATATCTTTAGGAATGCAACCATCTTCAATGTGGCGGACATGTTCAAGCCAGCATAACATGCGCTGTCTAAGCAGTGTATCACCTGTGTGTTACCGGGGTCTGAAAGGGGAGCAAAGAATAGTAACACTGTACCCTACCATGCATGTCATAAAAAGAGACTAAGGAGGGTTGGGCATGGGGCTGGTTACCCCATCCCATACAAAACTTTTTACAACAAAAACTTCAACAAACATGGACAAGTCAAATACAGAATATAAATCAACGCAGCCGCCCAAGACAGAAGAAGGTCCTCTGGAAAAGAGGCGCATGAAGCCACCCAGAGAAAGCCAAAAGGAGTCTGGGTTGCCGACTAACTTTTTTTCGACTAGGAAAATCTCCAGGATTGGCACCTGGAATGTTCACACTCTATGTGAACAAGAGAAAACTGCACAGGTAGCAGCAGAAATGAAAAATTACAGGATTGATATCCTGGGTCTCTGCGAGACACGGTGGAAGGGCATAGAGAGGAGGAGATTGATCACAGGAGAAATGGTGTTGTCCTCAGGACATGAGGAGGAAAGAGCCCACCACAGTGAAGGGGTGGCTCTAATGCTGTCTAGAGAAGCACAGAAGGCACTTATAAAATGGGAAGCAATGGGACACCGAATTGTAACAGCAAGGTTTAAATCAGCCAAAAAGAAAGTAAATATAAACATCATCCAATGTTATGCACCAACAAATGATATAGAAGAATCTGAGAAAGAAGACTTTTACACCAGATTACAAAATGTCTTGGACAAAACGAAAAGAAAGGACATCACACTTTTGATGGGAGACCTAAACGCGAAAATAGGTACAGACAACACTGGCTTTGAAGAAATCATGGGAAAGCATGGATTAGGTATTTTTTTTTTTTTTTTTTTTTTTTTTTGCGTACGCCCGCTAATACTCGAGGCGAAATCTCAGGTTATTATTTATGTCTAACCTGACATTGATTTTACGTGAGTATCCCTTTATTTCTTGTACAGAGACAGGTGTCCCTCGCCATTCAGGCAAATACTCGCCGATTTCGGAGGTACCCATTGCAGCTGGGTCGGCTCAGGAGCCGCCAGTCCCTGGTCGACGACACTCCTTCAAATGTCATCGCCAGGTCTCGAGTTAATCCAGTCCAAATCCCGGTCGACGAAAAATCCTCAAATGCCGTCGCCCGGGTTTGATCCTGTATCACCCGGTCGCCAGAGCGGTGTTCTAACCACTACGCTAGCGCGGCTCCCAATTAGGTATGATGAACGAGAATGGGGAACTATTAGCCAACTTCTGTGCTTCAAATCAACTAGCTATAGGAGGAAGCATATTTCCACAGAAAAGAATACATAAAGCAACATGGATATCACCAGACCACAGAACTGAGAACCAGATTGATCACATATGCATAAGGAAGAAGTTTAGGTCATCATTGCATGATGTAAAAGTATGCAGAGGAGCAGATGTGGTATCAGACCAGCACCTTCTGTTGGCTAATACAAAATTAAAACTCAAGAAATTTACAATTTAAGGGACCTGTACAACAACACAAAGAAGCTAACAGGGAGATATAAGCAAGCAAATGGCCTCATAAAAGAAAGAATTGAAAATTGCTTAGTAATATACAAGAACAAATGAAGAGATGGAAAGAACATTTTGAGGAACTTCTTAATGGACCAGCTCCAACTATTCCCCCAGACATCCAGCCAGCAGAAGAGGAGCTACAAATCAGCTGTGAATGACCAAGTAGAGAAGAAATAAAGAAAGCTTCTGAAAGATGGAAAAGCTGGTCCAGATGGCATTCCAGCAGAGGCCATAAAAACAGATATTGATACCTCTTCAGAGATATTAAACAAACTACTTGGCAAAGTATGGGAGAGAGAGGAAATACCAGCAGAATGGAAGGAAGGTTATCTGGTCAAGTTGCCTAAGAAGGGAAATTTAGAAGAGTGCACAAATTATAGAGGAATAATGTTACTATCAGTGCCAGGAAAAGTATTAAAAAGTATTAAACAGAATCATCCTTGAGAGATTAAAAGAGTCCATAGACAAGCAACTGAGAGATGAACAAGCAGGTTTTCAACAAAACAGATCCTGTACAGACCAGATAGCCACATTGAGAATAATAGTTGAACAAAGTTTGGAATGGAATTCACCGCTTTACATCGGATTCGTGAACTATGAAAAAGCATTTGACAGTGTAGACAGAGAATCACTTCGGAAACTGATGAGGCATTATGGAGTTTCCATGAAGATCATTAACTTAATAAGGAAGACCTATGAAGATATGACATGCAGAGTTCTTCATGAAGGACAACTTATAGAACTGTTTAGGATAAGAACTGGAGTGAGACAGGAATGCCTCTTGTCTCCATTTCTATTCTTACTAGCAATAGATCGGGTTATGAAAACATCGACATCACACAACAGAAATGGAATCCAGTGTAATCTGACTAAACAGCTTGATGATCTGGATTTTGCAGATGACTTGGCTCTTCTGTCCCATAACCATAATCAGATGCAAGAGAAAACGAAAATTCTCGATGAGAGGTCACAACAAGTGGGCCTGAAAATACACAGGGAAAAGACAAAGATTATGAGAATAAATGCAAGAAACACCACTAAAGGATGTAGAATCGTACACATATCTTGGTAGTAATATAGACAAAGTTGGAGGGACAGACAATGATATCAAAATAAGAATACAAAAAGCAAGAGGCGCTTTCATTGCATTGGGAAACATATGGAGGTCAAGAGAAATCAAGTCCAACACGAAAATAAGAATCTTCAACTCAAATGTGAAGTCGGTCCTATTGTATGGCTCTGAGACATGGAGAGCAACAAAAACTTTCTTTCTTTCTTTCTTTCTTAATTGGAACCTCTTCTACCCCGTAAACAGAGTGTAGAGGTAAAAAGGTAAAGGATCCCGTTACACGCCCATTGAGGCATATTGGGAATATGGTGTTAGGCCCATATCTTCTTGACCGTTGGCACACTAGGGGTGATGGGGTCAGCATCACTCCGGCCGCCTTAACCTTCAACAAAAACAACAACTAAAAAGCGACATACTTTTATAAACGGGTGCTTGCGTAGAACAGAAGGACTGAAATGGTATGACAAAGTCACAAATGTGGAATTGATGACAAGAACCAGACAAGTGCCAGTGGAACAAGAGCTGAGAAGAAGACACTGGCGATGGATAGGACACACATTAAGGAAACCTGTTGATAGCATTACAAGGCAGTCTTTGTTCTGGAATCCACAGGGAAAGAGAGGCAGAGGTAGACCAAAAATACATGGAGAAGAGAACTGTATACAGAGGTGAAAATGATGAGGAAAACATGGAAAGATCTTGAGCGGATGGCACTGGACATGAAGACTTGGCATGTGTTTGTTGAAGGCCTATGCTCCTCAGGGAGCTAAAGGATATTGATTGATTGAAGCAGTGTATACATGCTCAGAGCCGGATTAACGTAGTAGCACAAGTAGCATATGCTACGGGCCCCGCGCTTTTAGGGGCCCCGCGCCAATAAATATGTACATAATTTTTTGGTCATCTAATACGAGCGTTAAACCAATGATCTTGTGATTTATGCCATCTTTAGCGCCTTTTCATTTGGTGTCACGAAATTGTGAGAGAAAGAGCATAAGACGGTGACTTAGTGTGACTCTTCATTATTTTTATCTTAACTAATTGCGGACGGAAGCCATTTAAATGGCGTAGAAAATTTGGTCACGTTTGGACGGAAGCCACTTTTTTGGCTCTAGGCGACTGCCCCTCTAATTTTGTTTCGTTCTTTGTGAAATGAATTTGCATTAACAATAAAAACTAGAATTTAGGAAACGGAAACTTCCTGTTTTAATTGAGGTATACGGCGTGCTCGCACTCTCTTTCGATCTTGATTAAAATTTCTTCATTTGTAAGGTTAGGAAACTCAAAAAATGAGCAGTAGACACAGAGATATTGGACGTAATTATGCTTCTGGAAGTGAAAAACGTAAAGCGAAGGAAGAAAAAGAAAAAAGAGATCAACTTGTGATATAAAAAACACGTAAGCTGACAGAATATTTTGATGTTCATGGTGGTGGTACTCTAACCGCTGAAGCTGGAAGTACAGGAACAACTAGTACTAGTGCAGGCTGTGCAGCAGAAAACATACAGCAAAACCCAGTATACACTGAGTCTGAATGTGAAAGAATAAGTGAAACGAAGAAGTACTCTAATGATATTGGTGATTGGCCGAACAATATAGATGACTGTGAGCGTGAATATTGGATATCCAAGGGAAGTGAAAAATGTCAACATGTTGATAGTGCCTTTTTTCATCCGTGCGATTGTATGAAACTGAAAAGAAAACTCGATACTGTCAGAAGTCTTATTTTACACATATTCATAAACTTACAGACAAGCAACATGCAAGAAAATGGTTATGCTATTCAGAAAGTAAAGGGCGCCTATTCTGTTTCCCATGCAAGCTTATGAGTTCAGAATGTTAATCAAAGTTTACTGTGGAAGGGTTTAATGACTGGAAAAATGCAAGCAATCTATTGCGTCGACATGAAGAAAGCTCCTCACATAGACAAGCTTTAATTTCACTGTTGATGCGTAAAAACAAAGGTGAACGTGTCGATTCCCAACTTGTGAAACAAATGGACATTCAAGAAAAGTATTGGTACAAACTTCTAGAGCGAATAATTGAAGTTGTGAAGTTTTTAGCAGAACGAGGCCTTTCATTTCGTGGCAGTGATGAAATTGTTATAACGGGATTTACTGGCCAAGTTTGACCCTTTTCTGGCAGAGCATATAAGTACTCATGCAAACAAAGGATTTGGACATACATCATATCTATCTAAAACAACGTGTGAGGAATTCATCAATCTGATTGGATCCATCATACTGGATCACATTCTCTGTGAAGTGAAGAAATACAAGTATTATTCCGTTTCATTGGATTCTACTCCAGATATATCTAATATGGACCAGCTGACTTTGACTCTGCGCTATGTTTTGCCATCTGGACCAGTTGAAAGATTTGTGACATTTTTGGATATGGAAGGTCATAGTGCTGAACAGCTTACTAAAAGTCTACTTAATTTTTTTAAAGGCAAATGACACTGATATTAAAGACTGCCGTGGTCAAAGTTATGACAACGCCAGCAACATGAGTGGCAAGTTTATATGATTACATGCACAAATTAATTGATAATGATAATTACTATGCAAATTAAAAATGTATGTGTTCAAATATATTTGTGTTGTTTTATTGTTTTTTTTTTAAATATAGGGCCCCTTTCTTAACATATGCTACAGGCCCCGCACTAGCTTAATCTGGCCCTGTACATGCTCTGAAGGAGCTAGTTAAGTTCCAGCCTGTTTCATTTATGCAAGTTAACAACCTGTCTATTTTATCTTAACTTGCAAACTTGCTAGTCTCATCAGCCTGATTACTCACCCTCCAAGTTGAGGACAGCTGACTTCCAGACATCATCTGCATTAGAAAAGATGACAGTCTTGAAGTCTTCAAAAGTCAGATAGCCCTGCTGATCCTTGCCCACTTGTTTAAACACGGCATCAACTAGGTCATCAACCTTCACCATCTTGCTGCTACCCACATCATTTAACTCAATAAGAGACCTAAATACAGTGTAGTTAGTTAGACCAGTTCAGTTTAATTTGTTAACCCCTCGTCATATCATAAATAAAGGTAACACTAGTCCCACAGCAGATTATCCAGTAGGGGAGTGAAGTGTTAGAGACGACTTCTACTGGGTCTCAGTTTTATAAAGGTGGGTGTGATCAGTTCCCTTCCTCATTGCCTTTGCATTCCCTATTTCAGGAGCAGGCACCCATAATGTGGCCTGGTTTTGGGCCTTTTGCCTTTAGAAGAAAGTGCTCTAATCACTCAGCCACTTGGAGATTCCCCAAAATCATATTAGAAAAAATCATATGGGTAAACTTACACATGAATATTTAAACATATTTAATGCTTCTGAAATCCAGATGAAATAAAATACAAACGTCATTTTACTATTCCCAGCGGCACGCTTGAAATATAAATATCTGTAAATAAAGATACGGACAATAACACTGGTTATTTTACAAATGACAGGGTTAGTTTTTTTCTTTCCTCCTACAAGATCAAGTGATCACCTAAAATAAAAAAATAAAAATGTAATGAAAAAAATGACATAACTTAAAATGCAATCAGTTGGTTTTCTCAATGTGTGGTCTAACACCATGTCTTCCCCTCACACCTTGTTCCACTGATATTTATCTTGTTTTTTCCATCAGTTCCACATTGATCATGTCACACATTTAAGGATCAATGATGTTGTGAGGATAAGGGTAGTCTGATGGGGTGTTTGTTTGGATGATGTTAACAATAGGCCAGTTAAGAGAGACTTTACTTTTTTTTTCTTTCATATGTTGTTGTTGTTTGTATTTGTTTGTTTTTATTTTTATTGTTTGCTTGTTTCTTGAAAAAGCAGAGGTCACACACACATATATTCACACAATTTTGGTTTTGATTTACTCTATTTGGGCTGCGTGGAGGGGGAAGAAAATATATATTTAGACATTTGAGATCAGATTTCATGGTCTTGAATTTATTACACTATATATCCTAATTATAACCCATCAAGGGCTGAACGAGATACTTTGCTTTAAAAAAAAAAGTCACCCTTTTAAATCCTTCTATTCTACTCAAGCACTAATTTATCAAAGTCTGGATCTTTCTGATTGTCATTTTTTTTTATTCTCCATGTTTCTGAGTCATACAATAGGACAGCCTTGACACTTGATTTGAAGATTCTTATTTTTATATATAAAATAAAAGTAAATATGAACATTAATTGAGAATTAAGAAATAACATGTTTATGACATTATATACCCACATGATCATCTTCTTGTAGTTTTCTCTTGTCAGTCTACCAGTGCGGCTGGTGTCAAACATTCTGAAAAACATTTCAGCCTTCTGCTCTGGTTTTCCTGGACAGAATTTATGCAAATGCAATGAGATCAAGTCATGAGCTTGATAAATGCACCACAACTTATTACTTATAACCACGTAACATAAACAAATGCATATATTATTTTAATAGAAGAGTGTGCAGAGATGTTGCTCTGTGCAGTTCCAGGGGAGGTCTCTGATGAGACAAAGAAAGAACAGGAATACTGCTCCCTCAGACATGTCATACAAGGTGACTAATGTGAGGTTATGTGTGGGAGGCTGGCAACCTTAGACATGTCATACAAGGTGACTAATGTGAGGTTATGTGTGGGAGGCTGGCAACCTCATCATGTAAAACATATTGTCACAGAAACCACAACTGCATGAGCATGTGAATGCCTGATGCAGGCTTCCTGCAAGGGGACCAGCTGCTGTGATGGCTCCATAAGAAGTGAAAAGGAAAATGACGGGACGATGATGATAATGCAGAGATGTTGAGTAAATACAAAATAAAACACCAATACTCTAGGACAGTAAAAACGTTACCTGCATATAGTATCCCAAAGTAAGCCTTGAACTCATCAAAAGAGACAAAGCCATCCCCCGAAGAGTCCACTAACAGAAACATGTTTCTTACAAACAGTGAATGTGGCTGAAGGCCAAGGGCATCAGCAAACTCTGTTCTTGTCAATTTGGTACTCAGGACTTCCTCAATGTTTTTATCTAGTTCAGACTCTGTGGTGCCCTCATCACTGGACAGCTGGGGACAGTGTAAAATTGAGTTATCATCATCACTATCACCAGCATTCCCATCACTATCAAAATCATCATCACTATCATCAGCATCCTCAACACTTTCAACATCATCATCAATATCATCAGCATACTCATCACTATCAACATCATCATCACTATCATGAGAATCTTAATCACTATCATCAGCATCTTCATCACTATCAACATCATTATCACCATCATTTTTTCCCTCCAGCTCCCAAAGAACATAGACTTACAACAAACATCAGCAAAGTCAACTTATCGCATGTTCAACAGCTCAAGGTCTTTCCATACCATCCTCTTTCCTTTCATTTCTTCAATATTTATATTATTCTCAACAATTAAAACTAATCCATCATTTAAGTAACAATGCTTCAGATGTCACAGATGATGACATTAAAAAAAAAATAATAGAAGTATGTCTCATAATCAGTGTTCAGAAAAAAATATTGTAGACAAAAGAATATTACAAACCTCAGCTAGGACACTCTTGAAAAATCTTGCTAGAATTTTTTTCCTTTGGTCTACAGTTAGAGCTTCCCTCCATATGACGTTTTCAGCCAGTGGGGGTCCTATAGGAATGTAAGTTTGAATTATATTGACAGTGATGGCTCAGAAGAAAGTAAAGTCATTTTAGCTGCAAGTTTAATATAAAATATGTAATCACAGTGTAGGGGTCAGGGGTCATTGATGAGACAAAGAAAGAATATAATTATTGCACCCTCAGGCATGTTGTAGGCCTACAAGGCGACTAATTTAAGGTCGTGCCTCGGTCAGGCAACTTCATCAAGTAAAACTAATTACTACAGAAACTACCACTACAAGAGTGTGTGAATGCCTTAGTGCATGGTACCTGCAAGTGGACCAGCTGCAATGGTGGCTCCATGCTTAATAGGGAGTTAAAAGGAAAATGATGATGATGAATGTCCAAGAAGTTATATAAACTCAGTTAAGTTATATAAACTCAGTTAAGTTATATAAACTCAGTTAAGTTATATAAACTCAGTTAATTTATATAGTTACTTTAAGAAAAGTATCATAATAATAATAGCAGTAATAATAGTAGTAGTAATAGTAAAAGTAGTAGCGGTAACAACAATAATCATAATAAAGACCTTAACTGAGCAGATTCTTGCCCCAAAAGTTCCCTGGGGGTCCCTGAAGAGACAAAAAAAGAATAGGACTACCACACCCTCAGGCAAGTTGTACAAGGTGCACAATAGAAGCGTGTGCACTGGGTCTGGCAACCGCATCATGTAAAACAAGCTGCCATAGAAGCCACTGCTGCTAGAACATGTGCATGCTTGGTGCAGGCTTCCTGTAAATGGAACCAGCTTCAGTGGTAGCTCCATGCTCCGTAAAGAATGCTAAATAAAATGATAATAAGCATATTCTTAGAGCCGTTATGTATCCACCGGGTATTTTAAAAAAAAAAAAAAGGTTTACATGCTTGTGATGTATTGAGTATTAGTTTCGATATTTACAATGACCAATACTAGGGGAAGCTACGCTGGTAGTCGGCAATAGCAGCGCGAGAAATAAAGATGTTAACTGTTGACGTTTCGTTTTGTTTCATGAATGTTCTGTTATAACTGACAATGTATAACGTGACTTGGTGTCAGAAGTGGGAGAGCTCAAAAGAAAATTACTTCAGTTCCAAAATTGAATATTTCAGTGTAGAAAGAGCGAGAGAGTGACCGGAAAAAATTAAACAATGAGAAAGTCAAGAAATGACCACCAAACTATTGATTCAATGAGAAAACCAAGAAATGACTTCTAAAATGCTGAATAAGTCAATGAGAAAGTCAAGAAATGACAACCAAAATTCTGAAACCTTCAATGAGAAAACCAAGAAATGACTACTAAAATGCTGAAACAGTCAATGAGGAAGTCAAGAGATGACAAAAAAAAAAAAAAAAAAAAGGCTGAAACATTCAATGAGAAAGTCAAGAAATGACAACCAAAATGCTGAAACATTCAATGAGAAAGTAACATATCTTCAGCTCACCTTCATGAAAATTCCACTTGTGTTTGTGAAAGAAGCCTTGTAGTTGATTAAATGCCCTGTCACGGTCATTCTGTGATTGGAAGTACAAAACCTGTGGAAACCATTAAGTAAATAAAAAAATGTTAAAGGCGTGACCAGCTGACAACTTTATATACTATTGGACAAAAGTTAAGGGCCACCATTCAGTTTAGACACGTGTTGCGCACATATTCTGTATTCTATATTTGTATGGAATTGTGTGACGCACGGATTACTTCAGTGAGGCATACAATTCGTCCTGTATGTCTATTTAATATGGAAAAATATATATTTGTATTGATTGAGTGTACGAAAATGCTTTCCTTTGTAAAGCTGGATAATCCATGATTGGTTTATACTTTTAATTATGTGGATGATCTCCCTTGAATATTGATTTAGCGGATGAATACCGAATTTATGTCATTTCTCATTTGTTAGGGCCAGAAAATAGATTGATTTTGTTTAGAATGTTTATGGCCTGAATTCATATGTATTACTTGTCTAGTGCAAGAAGATTTAGTCTTATATTGTATATCTTCGTATGTTTAGGTCGGACTATATTCTTTGTGCCGAACTCTGGGGCAGGTATTCGTTGTCCTACGGAGGCGTACTGAGTCTCGACAAAGCCGGCTGAGAATGGCCGTGTGTATTTTTTGGGCTGGTCCTTTTAAAGGTTGAAAAGTGATTTGTGAATGATTTCCCAGAAGGAGATAGTGTCTCTGCGAGATTCTATTGTCAGAGATTCTCCTCATGCACTTTATTATTAATTCGGACTCCAGGTAATACCAGACCCTTCTTTTTGATGATCTCTATTTGGTTAGACCTAGATGGACATCGTGTTTCGAGCATCGTTGGTCGTTTATATATACAGTTGAAGATGACAGGTTTCCCAACAGAGCTTATGTCTACATGAAGCAACCTTATGAATGTGGAACTGTAGGGAAACTCTATGAAATTATTGATATTCAAATTGTGAATTAACTTTGGCTTATCATTATCCTTCTTCTGGGTGAGTGAGCAAAACTCAGGAAGGTAGCCATCTTGTATTCTTGTCATCGTTATGGATCACTGTCAAGAGAACAGTATATCAAACTTATTATCGGACAGTGATATGGAGATCTTATTAATATGAAAACCCCCTATCGTGGTTTAACTTTGTTACATAAACATTTGATATATGCCGCTGGAGAACTTAGCCAAGGAAAAAAGTTCGTCCAGTGAACTCTTTATATGTTTACACACCCACACCCACTGATGCGTTCAGTCAGTTAGGGGATATGGCAATAGTCTGCCAGAACATTGAATGATTACCTTATATCGCCCATCATATTTGAATGCTGCATGAAATATGATCTACTATTCAAATGCCTAATGATGTACATGTCAACATGTTCCTATGACTATGTTCCGTGCTGTCCAGATGTGTGCGTCCTTATTAAACAGTGTGAAATGTCAGCTGTAGTTCCAGTCATCATTGACTTGCATAAGAGTGTGTGAGTGTAATATTATCAAGTGGTCAACTACACAGAACCATTCCACCATTCGCGTTACCTGACACTCCCACTCTGTGTCAACATGACCGGTTGATTCACTTATGCAGTGGTAACCCAAAGAAGACCTTCTTCACTGATGACCAGTACACGACCCCGAATATCGACACCCCTTTTCAGCGACTTTTTCAGTGGTAGGCCAGATTCCTGGGGTTATTGTAACCAGACCATTCCTGACGCCATATACGACACGTAAACACTGATGTACAAGTTGACAGTACAACTATACAGTCGAGGTCAGCATGACCTGTCCTATCGAGCGAAGGCAGTAATCAGGTCAGCGCTTGGTGACATTTTGTAGTACAGGCATTGTTTATGTCAAGCAGACATACAGAGCTGAATACTTTGAAGGCCATAAACTGTTTTGTTGTTGCAGTGTTGTTGAACATAAAAGTGCATAGATTTCATCGCTGGATCTTCTAATATGCTCAAAAATTTGAACAGTGTAATAAGATAAATCAAAGATTTAAGATTGATTAAAAGTGGCAGTTATTGTAATTAAAAAGCTGTACCATTAATGTAAAAGCTGAGCATACTTTACAACACATTTCAACCGCAACACATCTCATTATTTAATGTATGCATTTATGTTTTATATGTATTTATGTTACATGTTATTTGTTTATATGTATAGTTGTTTATATGTCCGTGGGCGGTTGGTGAGGTGACTAGGACAAGAAATACCGAGTAACATTGGTCTTGTACTAGTGTTCTGTAGGGGCAAATTTCTTAAGTGAAATTTGCATGCGACATCTGTTGCAATATCTGTTAGCTGTAAC
Organism: Oreohelix idahoensis; assembly: GCA_024509875.1. Lineage (NCBI taxonomy): Eukaryota > Metazoa > Mollusca > Gastropoda > Stylommatophora > Oreohelicidae > Oreohelix > Oreohelix idahoensis. The sequence continues at coordinate 132,207 of JAMPIV010023065.1, forward strand.
GAAACTGTCCCTATTGTTGTTTTTGTAATATTTTTCCTGTTTTTTAGTTTTGTTTTGATTTGTTTGAATTTGTTGGTCTTATCTTTCCTTTCATTCAGTTCTCTACACCCTTATGTTTATACACTGTAACGTCATTTGTTTTGCTTAGTCCATTGCAGTTATCATCACAGATTCTGTGATTATTTACTTACTTCAGTTCCTTATATTTAATTTAATTTGATTTCTGCAAGTGTTCTCATATTGTCTTTTCTTGTTTGTCCTTGTTAATCTCTTTGGTTGACAGATAATATGAGGTATATTTGAATACACTTATATGATAGTACAGGCCAGTACTTTATTATTATTATTATTACTGTACAAGGAAGTATACAAGACCTGTATAAGGCTTGTCTCCCACAGTGATTGGGATAGAAAGATATTATTTTCCACAGGTACTCAAGTGATCATTTGTTTCATTATAAACAAGATAACCATATAAGGTCTTTGACTAAGACTAAGAGAGTGAAATAAAATGAAGTGAGTATACAAGTCTATAGTACAGACTTGTCTCCCATTAAAGTGGGATAAGGAAATTTATTTACTTTTTCAGGTTACTGATTTCATAAGACAGGATGGCTAATTTAGATTACTTTATCCAGCAAGGGTTAACCCTTGGTAAGTCTGGTAAAGAATTGGAAGAATATTCATCTGCTCAATTTGCCATTGCATTAAAATCAGAAGAGAAAAAAAACAAAAAGATGAGAATAAATGGAAAGCAGAAATTGAACAAAAGAAGATAGATGCTGAGAATTTCAGATTGCAGATGAAAGCTGGGGGGAAAAAAGCTGCTGCTGAGGAAAAAAAAGCTGCTGCTGAGGAAAAAAAAGCTGCTGCTGAGGAGAGAAAACTTCAAATGCTGAAAAAAAAAAAAAAAAAAAAGCTGCTGCTGCTCAAGCTGCTGCTGAGGAGAAAAAAAATAGAAGCTGCTGCTGAGGAGAGAAAACTTCGAATGGAAGAAAAAAGATTAGAAGCTGAAGAGAGAAAAGCAATAAGGGAACATGAATTTGAGTTAGAGAAATTGAAATTGACAAGTATGAGTATTGTTAATCAGGCATCTAGTGGTAATGGTAAACCCTTTACTTACAAGGTCAAGGTACCAGCGTTCAACTCCGCCAGTGACGATATAACATTCTGGCTTGATAGATTTGAACGTGCTTGTCGAGCTAATAATGTGGATAAATCACAGTATGTGAATCAGTTGTCTATAAATCTAAAAGGTGATTCTCTGACTAAGTTAAGTTTAGTTGAAGAGGCCGACAAGGACAATTACGATGTTGTCAGGGCGGCCTTGATAAGGAAATATCAGTTGACTGAGGAAGGTTACTAGAATTCTCAGAATTCGTTGAAAAAACACGTCTTACATTTACACGATGGATTGAATTATCCAAAACAGAAAAAAACATTTGAGGCTCTTATGGATTTATTGCTCAGAGACAAGATCATGTCTTCTGTGAATAAACCATTTCTTGAATTCCTACATGAGCGTAAACCCAGTACACTAAAACAAATGCAAGAATATTGTGACCAATACGTCACGGCACACCCTGACGTAACTCTTAGCAACACTAAGGTTAAAGAGGGTATGCCAGCTGCTTCAGCGACACAATACAATCATAATTACTCACATAAGTTTCAAGGAGCTCAAAACAAATTTGACAAAAAGGCTAATTGGAATAGTTATCAAAACCAAGGTAACCAGTCGAATCAGGGTTCTTCTTCGAAGAACTGGAATCGGGCTGACAGTCCTCGATACAGGGGTGGCCATAATTACAGAAATTTCCGCAAAGGAAGTCACTATAGGAACTACCCAAGTTTTCCTTCATGGAAAACAACAAAACCAACATTACAGAGATACTCATTATAATGAGCATGATGATTATGATCATGAACATTATGATTCAAACCCAAACAGGGGTTATAACAGAGGAAATAATAATAACTATAGAGGTTATAATAATCGAGGTAGATCACAATACAAAAGACATAAATTTCATTACCAGGCTAACTCTGCACAGCAAGAGCTCCATGAAGCCGGTAATCAAAATAATGATAAGAAAGACTCTAATAATGTAGGATGTTCTGCTTTTGATTTTGGTAGAGCATCTCAGTGCTCCCAATGCAAAACATTATTCGATCCAACCACAGTTTCTACTTTAAGCTGTGGTCATCCTCTTCCCGCTCTTCCTGCGTCAGTCGCGCATGATGGAAGAGGCGCTCTTGTCTTCAATAGAGGTCTAGTAGAGGGTACTCCGGTATCAATTCTTTTCGATTCGGGGTGCACTACCATTGGTGTGAGGCAGTCACTCGTAGATCCTTCTCGAGCCACTGGCAAAGTAATCAAATGCGTAACATTTGGTGGCACATTGGAGAAGTACTCTACTGCCATTATCAATATTGCTACTCCCTTCTTTACAGGAGATGTGCACGCATGTCTTCTGCCGAATCCGATCGCTGATCTTATCATCGGTCGCATTCATGGAGTGAAAGAATGTACTCCGCAACAAATTGCTGAGTGGGAAAATAAAAAATACGCAAGCTGCTAATGCTGTAGTCACTAGAGCTCAAGCTCTTAACATGCCTCAATCTTCGCCTTCTGAAGATAATGATGCGCAGAACCAAGATGATCCCTTGGAAATTTCTCGCGACTCATTTATAAAAAAGCAAGAAGATGATCCTACTCTAAAAAAATTCTTCACGCTAGCAACAAAAGGTGATCCGAATAAAGATACAAATCGTAAATCTTGGATTACGATGAAGAATGGCGTACTTGTACGTATGGTACAAGACTCCGCTAGGTCCATTCATTCTCAAATTCTTGTGCCCAAAAATATGAGAGTTAAAATCTTACAGCACGCTCATGATTCTCAGTGTGCTGGGCATATGGGTTTTTCCCGTACTAAATCTAGAGTTCTTGCGTCTTTCTTTTGGCCTTTTGTGAACAGGGACATACGAATCTATTGTCGATCTTGTAGGGTATGTCAAGAAGTTAAATCCAAAGGTCCACGCCATGCTGCACCTATTCAGGCTGCAGATATTCCAATTCGACCATTTCAAAAAATGGCGATAGACATCATTGGTCCATTTAAGATAAAGTCTGCTAGAGGACACCAATTTATCTTGACGTGTGTTGATATGTGCACACGTTGGCCAGAGGCTGTTCCTCTAAAGAGCATAACTACTGCTGATATTGCAGATGCTCTTTGGCTAATATTTTCTCGTCTGGGATTTCCAGCAGAAATATTATCAGACCATGGTACCCAACTCATATCGGATACCATGTCTCAAGTAATGGCGACTCTACAGATAGAGAGATCTCTGAGTAGTATTTATCATCCTATGTCTAATGGGATGGTAGAACGTCTGAATAGGACTCTCAAAAACCTATTAGGAAAAAATAACTGAAGATCATCCTCAAGAATGGGACAGGGTTTTACCCGCGGCTCTCTTTGCATACAGAGAGGTCGCCAACGAACATACAGGATTTTCTCCCTTTGAACTTGTCTTTGGTGCGAAACCGCGAGGTCCTATGTCCTTACTTCATGACCTTATAACTGCTGATAATATTGTCGATGACACAAAATCCTCTTACGAATATGTCATTGCGCTTAGACACAAGATTATTGAAGCATGCAAATTGGCAACTGCTTCTTCTGAATTTGCGAAACAGAAGGCAAGGCAATTTGCCAATAAGAAGAGATGCTTGCGACAACTTTGTCCGGGTGACAAAGCATTTGTCTTGCTACCTTGTAGGGAAAACAGACTTCTTATTTCTTGGAAAGGTCCGTACGATGTAATATCAAAAGTTTCCGATGTTGACTATATCGTCGATATTGACGGGAAGCATAAAACCTTCCACATCAACATGCTTACGGAATTCCATGAACGTCCGGATTATTTACAACCTGTTTTCCAGGCAACGGACGATTCTCCAGTCCCACATGGACATTACTCATCACTGTCAGTAATACAGGATGAGGAAACGAGTTTCTCGGATGTGAATCTCCCTTTTCCGATGATTCCACTTCATTCTAATGAATCATGGAAAGATGTTACGGTCTCTCCCGAGTTATCTCTAGGAGAACAGAAACAAGTTTCTACTATGTTACAACAATTTCAGGATGTCCTTACTGACATTCCTGGTCAAACTGATGTCATTGAACATGACATTATACTTACTGACCATAATCCTATAAGAGTCAGACCGTATCCTATCCCGATACATTTTCAAGCACAGGTTGAGAAAGAGTTGGATGAGATGATAGATTTGAAAATAATTGAACCATCCACATCAGCATATTCTTCGCCGATGGTTATTGTACGGAAAAAAAGACAATAACATACGTCTTTGCGTTGATTATCGCAAATTGAACCAAGTGACGAAATTTGATGCTGAACCTATGCCTTTACTAGAAGAGCTACTTACTAGACTATCGAAATCTCATTTCTTCACTAAACTTGATTTGTCTAAGGGATATTGGCAAGTTCCACTATCCGAACACGCCAAACCGTTTACTGCTTTTTCGACACCTAGGGGTCTATTCCAATGGAATTTCATGCCTTTCGGCCTTATGAACGCCCCTGCAACATTCGTACGCATGATGCGTCGAATCCTATCTCATCGCTCAGATGTCATTGCATATCTTGATGACATCTGTCTTTTCAGTGATACTTGGGAAGATCACTATAACGGGTTAAATGAACTATTGTCTATCTTACGCGAGCATAACCTGACAGCGAAACCATCTAAAGCCTGTATTGGTTTTAGCGAAATATCTTTCTTAGGTCACCGTGTTGGTCATGGTTTCCTAAAAACAGAGGACCATAATACAAGTAAGATACTTAACATTTCTATGCCTAAGACTAAAAAAGCAAGTGCGAAGTCTCTTGGGTCTAATACAATTTTATGGACGATTCATCCCGAATCTGTCCTCGATCATGTCACCTCTTTCTTCATTGCTAAAGAAAGGGTCTCCTAATATAGTCCATTGGACTCAAGAATGTCAATCCTCTTTGGATAAAATTAAAACTATGTTTTCTACTTCACCTATTTTAGTGTTACCTACTAAAGATAAGACATTTATTCTTCGTAGTGACGCTTCATCCACAGGGATTGGAGCAGCACTAATGCAAGAGTACTCTGGAACTCTGCACCCTGTGATGTATATTTCTCGAAAACTAAATGCCGCAGAGAAGAATTACTCGGTCCTAGACCGTGAATTATTGGCTATGGTTTGGTCAATCCTTAAACTTCAAAGATTTCTTCTTGGCGCGCATTTCATTGTGGAAACTGACCAGAAAGCTCTTACAGCTATTCAGAGTAAAAATCTGAAGAGCGCGAGATCAACGCGATACGCGATTGCTCTTCAGCCTTTTCATTTTTCGGTGCGAGCTATCCGTGGGTCAGAAAATGTGATGGCAGACATCTTGTCTAGATGCCCACATGATTCCACCTAACTGTTAGATCCTGAGATTTCTAACATGTATAACTTTACTACAGTTTTTTTTCCCTATTTTAAAATGGGTACACATATGTAATATAGCATATATTGATTGTATCACTACTTAGCGGTTCATTGATGTATATTCACCGCTGATTTTTGATGTTCTTCTTCTTTGGTAATCATGATTTTAAGATACCTAAGATGAAATATTTTGGATAATCTTTTGTAGAAATTGTGGCAGAGCCAATATTGTAGTATGCGTGGGTGACACCTCTCTGGAAATATTTATACTCAGAGAAAGACTTTCTCTGGATTCTAAGATATATTCTAATTTGTCGTACCATAGGACGACTTAGCCTTATATTAGGCGTTACATTTGTTTGGAATGCTTATCATCTGCGCATTATCATTCGTGCGTTGTGAGCCTATTGTATGTTGCTCCTAGATGTATTTCAAAAAAAAAAAATGTACCATTTTTTTTCCCGGGGGGGTGTGGTAATCTGTTGCGCACATATTCTGTATTCTATATTTGTATGGAATTGTGTGACGCACGGATTACTTCAGTGAGGCATACAATTCGTCCTGTATGTCTATTTAATATGGAAAAAATATATATTTGTATTTATTGAGTGTACGAAAATGCTTTCCTTTGTAAAGCTAGATAATCCATGATTGGTTTATACTTTTGATTATGTGGATGATCTCCCTTGAATATTGATTTAGCGTATGAATACCGAATTTATGTCATTTCTCATTTGTTAGGGCCAGAAAATAGATTGATTTTGTTTAGAATGTTTATGGCCTGAATTCATATGTATTACTTGTCTAGTGCAAGAAGATTTAGTCTTATATTGTATATCTTCGTATGTTTAGGTCGGACTATATTCTTTGTGCCGAACTCTGGGGCAGGTATTCGTTGTCCTACGGAGGCGTACTGAGTCTCGACAAAGCCGGCTGAGAATGGCCGTGTGTATTTTTTGGGCTGGTCCTTTTAAAGGTTGAAAAGTGATTTGTGAATGATTTCCCAGAAGGAGATAGTGTCTCTGCGAGATTCTATTGTCAGAGATTCTCCTCATGCACTTTATTATTAATTCGGACTCCAGGTAATACCAGACCCTTCTTTTTGATGATCTCTATTTGGTTAGACCTAGATGGACATCGTGTTTCGAGCATCGTTGGTCGTTTATATATACAGTTGAAGATGACAGGTTTCCCAACAGAGCTTATGTCTACATGAAGCAACCTTATGAATGTGGAACTGTAGGGAAACTCTATGAAATTATTGATATTCAAATTGTGAATTAACTTTGGCTTATCATTATCCTTCTTCTGGGTGAGTGAGCAAAACTCAGGAAGGTAGCCATCTTGTATTCTTGTCATCGTTATGGATCACTGTCAAGAGAACAGTATATCAAACTTATTATCGGACAGTGATATGGAGATCTTATTAATATGAAAACCCCTATCGTGGTTTAACTTTGTTACATAAACATTTGATATATGCCGCTGGAGAACTTAGCCAAGGAAAAATGTTCGTCCAGTGAACTCTTTATATGTTTACACACCCACACCCACTGATGCGTTCAGTCAGTTAGGGGATATGGCAATAGTCTGCCAGAACATTGAATGATTACCTTATATCGCCCATCATATTTGAATGCTGCATGAAATATGATCTACTATTCAAATGCCTAATGATGTACATGTCAACATGTTCCTATGACTATGTTCCGTGCTGTCCAGATGTGTGCGTCCTTATTAAACAGTGTGAAATGTCAGCTGTAGTTCCAGTCATCATTGGCTTGCATAAGAGTGTGTGAGTGTAATATTATCAAGTGGTCAACTACACAGAACCATTCCACCATTCGCGTTACCTGACACTCCCACTCTGTGTCAACATGACCGGTTGATTCACTTATGCAGTGGTAACCCAAAGAAGACCTTCTTCACTGATGACCAGTACACGACCCCGAATATCGACACCCCTTTTCAGCGACTTTTTCAACACGGTTTATATAATTGATTGGCAAACTGTAAAGACAAGTGAAAATGTCAATAAAACTGAGCTCAGAGAAATGTGTCTACATTTCTTTGTGCACTAGGTTAATTTTTTTTAAATGACCAAAAACTGGGTCACTTTAACCCGCACGTGAAAATTGCCATTGTTGCTGCAAAAACTCCCGGCTTTTGCAACACGCCCCACTAGTTCAAAAGGTGAAAAAGTGAGTTGAATTTGAATGCACGTGGAAAATGATCATCGGTAAAGAGTGTTCACCGTTGGTATGCAATAAATCAGTATGACAAGTGGTCGAAATGATCACTGCATTAGCCATGCCACCAAGGAGAAGTCTCAGCACTGTAGACCGTGGTCGAGCCATGGCATGGATTCAGGATGGTCAATCTGTTCGTCATGTTGCAAGACGTTTAGCAGTATCCCACTCTACCATTCAGAGACTTCTTGAGAGATTTCAAGCTACCGGACATTTGGAACATCGACCCTGCTCACGAAGAATTTTATAAACCTTGTCTAAACTGAATGGCGGCCCTTAACTTTTGTCCAGAAGTATATGACGACTTCACATTTGCCTGTATCGTTCGTCCTTAGTAACATTCAGAATTTATGTTACAGTACATAATATTTACAAAACAATACTAAAGAGCACTTCCTACTAAAATGTAAGAGGTATGAACAACAGATCCCAATATTAGATTATTTACAGGTATGCAATTCTTGGTTAACTATTGAACAGCTGTTGAGTACAGACAGACCTAGGGAACTGCACAGTAAGGTCAAAGAGATTTAACAAGAACAAAATTAATCTACAGTAGCTGGTAAGGGTATGATAAGAGTGTGGGGGTCAGATAGAGATCTAGTAGTGCCTGGTGCTGACGTCAGCTTGACAGCGAATTAGGTGTTGACCCACATTCCCCAAGCAGAGCTGGCACCTGAGCAGTGCAGAGGCGCCGAAATGTATTAAAGACAATAATGAAAACATAAAAAAAAACCAGAAAAATAAACAGAAAATTTCAAAGAAAAAATTATTTGCTAACATTAAACTGACCGTTTTTCTATGTCAATAGTATTCCTAAAAAAAAAAAAAAAAAAACCAGAGCATTGAGCACATATATGTAATACAACATGAATACAGAAAAGAAATTATATATATAATAAGAAAAATAACAGTGTGTTACAACCCAATAGCATAAAACGGAGTCTTGAAAGTGAACATACAGTATTGCATAGGATTGGGAGGCGGTGTCATCACGACACTCGGCACCACATTTAAAAATTCCTAGGTCCGGTATTTTTCGTGATCACATTTCTTCGGGACGCTGAACACTGGAGAGGTACATGCAGCTGGCGAGTCCTTTTCAGGGCTTAAACATACTAGCAGATAGATAATGTTAGTCCTTTTCAGGACTTCGTATTTTTATCAACACTGCACGGGATAGCTGCCATCAATGGTACCTATACCTTGTAGCGGTATGGCAGCTTGTGTACCCTGACAATCCCCAGAGCTATGCCAGTGGGAGATTTACTCCTGGTAGGTTCAACCAAGCTGGACTGGTCTGCGTGGGTAGGGGTCAGACAAAAGCTGGTACTCTGGTCCTCCAGGTTGGGGGTTTTAGCACAGGGCCGACACCCCTGTCTATGTAAAAAATCGCTCATGTTACGGAAACAACAATAAATGGAAAAACTTTGCTGCGGGACGGACATCCGGAGTCTCAGGCTCGTATGACTGACAGTGGGGAAAGCCGAAAGGAAGCCACTGGCATGAAAACGGATGCCCCGACCGCAAAACACGAAACCAGAATTGGTTTTTGGAACGTCAGAACTATGAATGAGGCAGGAAAGCTGAGAAAAATCACAGCAGAGATGAGGAACTACAAGATACATATCCTGGGAATAAGCGAGAGCAGATGGACAGGTAAGGGGAGAATAAAAACAGCTACAGGGGAAACAGTACTTTATTCTGGCAGAGAGGATGGTCAGCACAACGAAGGTGTAGCCATTATCCTGAAGAAAGGAATGGAAACGTCTTTCCTGGAATGGAAACCCATCAACAACAGACTGATAAGAGCAAGACTGAAAGGGAGGTTCACCAACACCACAATTATACAATGCTATGCACCAACAAACGACAGCGATGAAGAGATCAAGGACGAGTTCTATCAACAGGTACAAAAAGAAATGGAAACTACACCCAGGTACGATCTCATTATAGTAATGGGAGACCTAAATGCGAAAGTGGGAGCACACAATAATTATAACGAAAGAGTAATGGGGAAATGCGGCAGTGGAACAGCAAATGAGAATGGGGACAAATTAATAAGCTTCTGCAGTATTAACAACCTGGTCATTGGAGGAACACTTTTTCCACACAAGGAAGTGCACAAGTTAACATGGGAATCACCAAACGGACGAGACAGAGAAACCAGATAGATCACATAATGATCAATGGCAGATGGAGACATGCACTACAAGAAGTGAAAGTAAGAAGAGGCGTAGATGTGGGAAGTGATCATCACCTAGTAGTAGCAAGACTGAAAGTGAAACCCATAGCTGCTGGACCAGTTGCAGTCAAACATAAAAGATACAACATCACGAAACTGAAGGATCCCCTCACCAGAAAAGCTTTCGTGGTCGACGTAAAGAGAAGATATGAGATTATCAAAAGCCAGGAAAGAACAGAGATCGATGATGTTGACCAGAGATTCAACACCATCTCAACAATATACAAGGAAAGCAGCAAGTCATGCTTGGGATTCCAGGAAAGAAAGAGCCAAGACTGGATAACACCAGATACGCTAAACACCATATCGAAGAGAAAGGAAATGAAAAGAAAGAAAACAGAAGCTAAGTCTCCCAGGTTAAAGGCAATATATAGTGAACAGTACAGTCAGCTGGACAAGGAAGTTAAACGTCAAACCCATGCTAACAAAAGGACATTTCTGGATGACCTTGCAAGACAGGCAGAAGAGGCAGCACTGAGAAATGAACAAAGCACAGTACACAAAATAATTAAAATCATCAGTGAGAGATAAGCAAGGAAATCTCATCACGACAGTAGAGGGACAGAAAACAAGATGGACAGAGCATTTCAGAGAAACTCTGAATAAGGAACCACCAGAGACACAATTGAATGTTCCTGAGGCTGAAAATGATCTACATGTTAGTACAGACATCCCACGAAAAGAAGAAATCATCACAGCAATCAAAAGGTTAAAGAATGGAAAAGCTCCTGGTCGTGATAAATTAAATGCAGAGCTATTTAAGACAGACCCAGAGCTAGCAGCAGAACTATTAGAACCACTATTTGCTCAAGTCTGGAAAACAGGGACAACACCAACAGAGTGGAGAAAAGGAATAATTGTCAAATTGCTCAAGAAGGGAGATCTTGCAGACTGCAATAATTGGAGAGGAATCACTCTTCTCTCAGTTCCCAGCAAAATACTAGGCAGGATAATTATACAGAGAATCTCAAAAGCAGTAGACCACAAACTGAGGAAAGAACAAGCAGGATTTAGAAAGAACAGAAGATGTGTAGATCATATATTTACCTTCAGGAACATTATAGTGCAGTGCTCAGAATGGCAAAGACAGCTGTACATTAATTTCGTTGATTTTGAAAAGGCTTTTGACAGTATATATAGGGACAGTTTATGGAAAATACTGAGGGCTTATGGAATTCCAAGCTGCTTAGTGTCAATCATAAAAAGCATTTATGCCAACTTTACGTGTAGCATTGGGCAGAGCAACCTAACATTTGAAGTGAAGACAGGAGTACGACAGGGATGCCCCTTATCAACCACTCTATTTTTAACAGTCATAGACTAGGTGATGCGCCAGACAACAGAGAGTAATCCAAGAGGAATAAGATGGATTACATTTTCTACATTGGAAGATCTGGAATATGCAGATGACATTGCACTGCTAACACATTCACATCAACACATCCAGGAAAAAACGGATAGACTTAATAAGTATAGCCAGCAGGTGGGCTTGAACATCAACCTAAAGAAGACAGAGGTCATGACGCTCAATGTGAGCAACCCTGAGCCCATATCAGTAAGGAATCAGCAACTGGAACAGACAGATGCCTTCACATACCTAGGATGCATAGTAACATCAGACGGCGGAGCAAGCAAAGACATCAACAACAAAATGAACAAAGCAAGAACAGCTTTTTTTAGTCTAAACAACATCTGGAAGTCCTCTCAGTACAACACAAGCACAAAATTAAGATTATATCAGAGCTGTGTGCTTTCTGTGCTTCTCTATGGCGCGGAGAGCTGGAGAGTTACAGAGAAGGAAATGTCGAAATTGTCATCTTTTCACACAACATGCCTAAGAAAAATTCTCCGAATCTTTTGTCCGAATACCATCACCAACCAAGATCTGCTTACTCGGAGCAAGCAAGAGGACATGCACACCATCATAGCTGGCAGACGCTGGAGCTGGGTTGGCCATGTCCTCAGAAGAGACCCCGATGCCATCACAAGAACAGCTATGCTATGGACCCCTGAAGGAAAACGAAAGAGAGGCCGCCCAAAAACAACTTGGCGGAGGACAGTGGAGGCTGAGATGCAAAGAATGAACCAGGGTTGGGGCACTGTACGAAGGATGGCCGCCGACCGAGCAAAGTGGAATCAACTTGTTGTTGCCCTACAAGACGCCACCAGGCGTAATGGCTACTGACTGCTTTGACGGTCGGCGGCTAAGGATCAAAGAAGAAGAAGAAGAAGAAGCTTGGGATAGCAGTTCTTATCAGGACTAGCCCTTTTCTGTGATAGCTGATAGAAGCTTAGTAGTTTTTTTTTTCAGGATTTAGTTCTTATTAACATTACGCTGCAATTAACGGAGTTCACTTAATTTTGAATGACAGATACAACCAACGGACTTAATTCTAGTTTGAAAGAACGCGCCTCGCCACAAAAAGCCAAAAACATAATCTGACCCCAAGCTTTCGCCCCTCCACCACTTACAATGTAATAAGAATGAGGAATCTAACATTTTAGGATCAACAAATTACAAACACAAACTAGAAATTTTCATGTATCCTAAAGGCTTAGTTTTCTATAAATAGCAAGAACGGATAATGCCAAACAAATAGCTCCATTTGAAAATAATATCTGAAATTTTAGACCACATATATTCAAATTATAATCCATCAGAGGTTTCATTCATTCATTCATTACCCTCCGCTCCCAAGGACGATAGGCCTTCAACAAACACATGCCAAGTCCTCCTGTCACGTGCCATCATCTCAAGTTCTTTCCACGTTCTTCTCATCATTTTCACCTATGTTTCCAGCTCTCTTCTCCATGTGCTTCTTGGTCTACCTCTGCCTCTCTTGCCCTGGGGGTTACAGAACAAGGACTGCCTTGTAATGCTATCAACAGATTTTCTCAGCGTATGTTCTATTCATCACCATCGTCTTCCTCTCTTCTCTAGCTCCACCGGCACCCGTCTGGCTCTTGTCATCAGTTCCACACTGGCAACCCCGTCATATCATTTGAAGCCTTCCATTCTACGCAAGCACCCACCCATGAAAGTCTGCAGCTTTTTGGCCACTGTTTCTGCCGTTCTCCATGCTTCAGAGCCATACAAAAGTACTGACCCGATATATAAGTCGAAGATTCCTATTTATGTGTTGGACCCGACGTTTCCTGATCTCCATATATTTCCCAGTGCAATGAATGCTCCTCTTGCCCTTTGTATTCCCATCACTGTCTGTCCCTCCAACCCATTCCACATCGCTGCCAAGATATGTGTACGACTCCACATCCTGCAGAGGTGTTTCCTCAAGTTCAACCCTGGTATCAGAGGTTTAACATGATAATTTTCTCATAAATTAAGAAAAATGACACCAAAAACACTGCATTCTTGTTCCACCATTCACTTGCTCACTTTTTTTTCCCAACATTCAGTTGTTTCCAACATTCACTCGCTCACTCTGTTCCAACATTCCGTTTTTCCAACATTCACTTGCTCACTCGATTCCAACATTCCGTTTTTCCAACATTCACTCGCTCACTCGATTCCAACATTTACCAAATCGATTTCTCCAGGTACTGACAATACAATTAGCCTGTTGCCCTTATCACTTGACCTAGTTACGGATGCTCTTGGCTTTTGTTGTTCTGCTTTGACCCTTCGACGAAGATCAATCATTCTAACGACTTGCGCTCTCATGTTAGCAACCAGTATTTTCATTCTGGAGTCATCTAGACTAATCTTGACCTCTCGACTGTTTAGAAGTCCATGGGTGGTTCTACCAACCCACTCTGTAGCTGAAAGTCGAGACAAATAAAAGTTCATTACAAAAGACATAATTTTCTTGACATAAACAATTCAGATAAATTTAAGACGAAGAAAAATAAGACTAAATCAGTTTATTTTGTAGATTTTCTGCCCACGCCTGTATCGCATTAACTAACGCTGTTTTCTGAAATCATACAAACATACATATAAATGACATTTAATTTAGTCCAAAACTGAGGCCGTTGAAATGTGGATGAATAAAAATAATTGGGCGCATTTCATGGAAAGAAAAGAACGAATAAAGAGGTCATTGAAAGGTTAGGAATGAAAAGAAAATTAACGAAGACGATCTAAATTCGACAGTTAAAATATTTTGGTCATGTAAATGGACATAACACCGTGTTAAAAAAGATAATGGAAGAAAGAATTGAAAGCAAGCGTGTAAGAGGAAGACAGCGATGTTCATGGAAAGATAAAGTCATGAGATGGACAGGGAAATGTATAAGGGTGTACCATCAAGACAAGAGACAGAAGACATTGAAGATCCATTGCAACCGACCTTTTATATAGAGATGGCATGGAAGGGGAAGGAGTGGGGTTCTAAATAGTATTTCACAAAGAATAAATAACAGTGTTTTGGTGAATGTATAAGGCTTACAAAGTTATTGTAACTAGTTAAGCGGCTGTAGCACCTATATACATTTTATCACTGACATTTTCATCTACACCAGCAGGGGCAGATTCAGAGTGATCGGGGCCCATTGACATAAAAGTGTCCTGATAATCGATTCCACATGGATTAGGCTAGAGTAGGGGGTTAGTTAAGGCAGAATGCTGTGAATCTGCGGACAGTGCCAGAAATCCCCAACACTCAATCCGCCCCTGCAAACCAGTTTATTTTACACGTAGCACTTGTTGAAGAGTACAAAGTTGGAAAAGCAAGGCTTGCAATGATGCTTCGCGAGTCAGCTGATGACGTGGTTAAGTCCATTCAGCCCACACTGAAAACGGGAAGGAAGTGGAGAGTGGAAGAAGCTGTTGATGCTGCTGAAGAGTCACTCAAACTGAGAGAGGTAATCGGATACACACAAACGAATAGACGGGGATTAGGGCATGGTGACATCCGCTGGTGGTCCAAGGCATCAAGCAGGGAGCGCAGAGACATGGTAGTTCAGGAGATACGAGGAGCTGAGAATGATAAGAGGTTGCAAAAAGCAGTGCAGCAGGTCCAACAAGGCCAACGGACTACATGGGAAGGAGCCCTGCCGAGGTCCTTGACATGGAATGATATATGGCATATGGCACCTCTTAGGCTCAGCTTCGTGGTTAGATCAATGTATGACCTGCTGCCGTCGGCTACCAACCTTGTGAAATGGGGAAAGTCGGATGATGAGCAGTGCCCCCTGTGCCAGGGGAGGCAGACACTTGAACACGTGCTCTCAGCGTGTAAGGTGGCATTAGGGCAAGGGCGATACACTTGGCGCCATAACAAAGTGCTAAATGAGCTTGCTGCGACAATAGATCAGGCAAGAATGAAAGCGAATAGCAAAGTCCGGCCAGACACCGCAAACACATACTTTCTGAGGGCATTAAAGTCAGCACACCCCAAACCGAGTAAACCTGGTAGCAGTTTACCATCTCTTCTTGACTGTGCAAACGACTGGGAGATGGCGGTAGACCTACCTGGACGGGGGGCATATCCAGAGAGTATCAGAAGATCGCGGAGACGGTCGGATATAGTGCTTCATTCTTCAGCAACGCTTCAGGTCATACTGATTGAACTGACCATGCCATTTGAATCCAGATTAGACGAGCAACATTCATTCAAAGCGGCCAAGTATAGCGATCTGGCCGCGGATCTGAGACACGATGGATTCAGTGCAAGGGTCATGGCGGTTGAAGTGGGCGCAAGAGGGCTTGTGGCTGCATCAGTGTATGATTTATTGAAACTGTTGGGGCTGAAGGGACAGTCTAGAACAAGGGCACTGAAGAGGCTTAGCGAAACTGCCGAAAAGGCATCAAGCTGGCTGTGGAACAACCGCAATGGGCAATGGAAATCGTGACAATAAACGCTGCGGTACAGAAATCACCAAAATTTTTCTAAGTCCACAACGCTGAGTTTTTTTTGGTGTATTAGTGAAAGGGCTGCGAGTCTGGGGCAACAGGCGATGTATACTATAGGGAGTGTCAGGTACAGAATTTCAGTGGCTTGCGGCGCGCAGGGGCTAAGGCTCGTCGGCTGCGCGCTAGTGTCTCAGTGCGTGTCCTTAGTTGTGAAGGGCGACGGAACGAACGGAATAATTTGTCTTCTCTTTGTTACTTTCACAATTGCCCCCACGGCTGGCGTTGTGGATTTAAAAGTTGCTACCATAAGTGAAATGGGTTCATTTTCGATACAAGACAACAGGAAGCTGAGACGCTTGGGAGTCATGACCCAAGTGGGCCCCCGCCCCCCCCCCCCCCCCCCCCTAGAGTGTAACGGAGTAATCGGGCCGAAACACTTGTCGGATGGGGGGACTCCTTCTGATGATCAGATTGCTTCCTGTTGTATCGCTCTGTAAAGAGTTTCCTATCATGCGATTATAACTATAGACAGTTATCAGTTATTGTATTCTTACCATAAAAGTGATTTGGTCCTGGTTCGTATATAGGACGAGGTCCTTCAGCACTGGCTGCAAGGGAATTCCTCCTTCGTTGTGCCAGACACATCATAATACAAATTGTAACTTTGAAACAAAAAAGTAAACAAACCATGGTTTCATACTTTGATGTACTCTCATTTAGATTTTAAAAATATGTGCTTGTTGAAGAAATATATGGGACGAAGTACACAGTAGTGATGAAAATGTAACATGGCACACAATTGGAAGCATCAGATGAGAATGTAGGGGCGGGATAATCATGTAACAGCAAAAATATAAACAAAAGAATCTGACATTCTGATGTAATATATAAAATAACTATACTGTATTACTCATTGTCAATTGTGGGCTAAGGTTGTGCCTGGCACTAGGCAAGTGTTAAACTTGTGAGACCCATTTTAAATAAATTGATGTATTAACAAACAAATATTTGTGCGCGAGGTCCCTAATGCGCCAGGCACTGTGCAAAGGTTTAAGTTGCCAATGTCTAAAACCACAACAGCCTATCATCATTTATATTCTTAACCCCTGGAAAAATAAAGTTCGTTCGTTCGTTCGTTCCTCTTCTTCTTTGATCCTTAGCCGCCAACTGTCAAAGCAGTAAGTGGACATCACGCCTAGTGGCGTCTAGTAGGGCAGCAACAAACTGCTTCCATTGTGCTCCGTCGGCGGCTATCCTTCGTGCAGTGCCTCAGTTCTGGTTCATTCTTTTCATCGGCCTCCACAGTTCTCTGCCAAGTTGTTTTTGGTCGACCTCTCTTTCGCTTTCCTTCAGGGGTCCATAGCATAGCTGTTCTTGTGGTGGCATCAGGGTCTCTTCTGAGGACATGGCCAACCCAACTCCAGCGCCTGCCAGCTATGATGGTGTGCATGTCCTCTTTGTTGCTCCGAGTAAGCAGTTCTTGATTGGTGATGGTATTCAGCCAAAAGATTCGGAGAATTGTCCTTAGGCAGATTGTGTAGAAAGAGGACAATTTCGATAATTCCTTGTCTGTTACTCTCCAGCATATGCATGGAGGCATATCTGGAGTCATCCTTATATGACCACCAGCTACGCACAGTGCTACAGTATATCTACGTGGAAGTGAACCTATGTCTGTGAGGCTAATAACATCCTTATCGACTCTTAAAATCATCCACACATTTCCTGGGATTCCCCCTGTGGTGAAACATGTTGAGAACCCAGCATTGCACACTAAATTTGGAGAAGTCCCTTGAGCCCCAGGCGTAATTCTTTAACTTGGTTGACTGCATGCAGAAGGATCTCACTGTGTACCCAGTGATAGGCAGGGGAAGCTGCGAAGTGGCTTTGTGCAGGACGTGACAATTTCTTGGGAGAGTCAAGAACCAGAATACAGAATTTTAGCTCTGCATAGCTGGAGAGCCCCCTTGGATGGCGGGGAATGCCCAGTATGTCACACACTTCTTACTCCTAGCTTGGGACTAGATGTGACGATCCTTTAAAGGCAAGCCAAGCTGGAGAAACTGAAACTCATGACTTCAACTCAACACGTTTCGGAATGGCAGAAAAGCCCAGGAAAAGCCTAGATCTACAGTGTAGATAA
The DNA here is from genome assembly GCA_024509875.1 of Oreohelix idahoensis. Classification (NCBI taxonomy): domain Eukaryota; kingdom Metazoa; phylum Mollusca; class Gastropoda; order Stylommatophora; family Oreohelicidae; genus Oreohelix; species Oreohelix idahoensis. The sequence goes on from JAMPIV010023065.1 coordinate 150,160, forward strand.
TACAAAGGAGTCTTCAACTTGGTATTGGCTGCTAAAGATAACATGTACTTTGAATGTATTGGCTGGCATTTGAGACGCGAATAAACTATCTCTATGATTGGGAGTTTTGTCGAAAACGCCAGGTGGAAGCGTGGGCCGGGGACCTTCGATATTACGTAGAAAAAGTTTGACATACGGCACTGCATTCCAGAAATCGTCAACGTAAACAGCTTGGACCTTGCCACAGAAAAGAATATAGTTGGATTCTAAATTTATAGGACCGGACACACAAAAACGTATTAAGAGCATCTCTGTACATCAGTAGAAACTCGCCAATATTAATATAGAGCCACGAATTCTACAAGACCACTCACAAGTCACAGAGGGATTCTGAAATAGAAATAATACCCCAGATGTGTGTTCGAGGCATCTGTTTTAGTTTGCCAAGACTATTCTACTGAGCAAGAAATCTATCATCCCTATTAGGGTAGGTTGTAAACGTAAATTTTATGCTGTGAATTTGACATGTTAGTGGTGTTAATGATTCATGCTAGGCTGGCAACCTCAGCATGTGAAAAAGATACATTCATGAACCACCACAGCAAGCGCTGGTGATTGCTTCATGCTAGTTCTCACGGAAGACGCAAAAGCAGAGGTAACCACAGACTACGAATGGAGCAGGGAGTGAGTGATGATTACACCAACTTGTGAATAGTTGTACATTATCATTTGGTGAATGTATGTAAATTTAATACGTTCCTTCAGGCACAAGCCACTGCCGCTGTCCAGTCACACATTTTTCCTTAAATTAACTGACACACTGGTATACTGACATGCCATGGGTGATATGATATTGGGAGAGTAAAAAAATCTGAGAAAATAAATGACTGACGGACAGTGGGACAAGGCACCTGATTAATATCAGACAAACACATATTTAGCAGCGGAACTTGTTCTTTTATTCCGTCTAAAGTTTGTGGTACCAGTACGAGGCGACCCGACTATTTGCGGTACGACCAGGAAAGACCATTTGCTGTACTACTAGACTGGTTCGAAGCTTGAGATCGACACTTGAAGATTCCTGCCTTGACCAGGAGAGGTTACTTCCTGAATTGATCTGGAAACGTGCCTCTTACCACAGAGACGAATCTAGGGAAAAGCAGCATCGGAACATCAGCATTTTGGCAAGTCACAATTGTAACAGGCCAAACGTAAGCGAACTTTATTTTGCTACATTCATCAAGCCTAAAGATTTTTCGGTGAAGAAAGCTAATGATTTTTCATAATCACCAGTCATATTTATTTACAAGTGTTAAATTAATTGATCTTTGAATTTGTATTTGTTGATTTTGACAAATTCAAAGTTGAATTGATTATTACAGAGAGAAAGTCATTCGTATGATTTAGAACCTCTAATATATGTGTGTGTGTGTGTGTACACACACAAACACACACACACACACACACATATATATATATATATATATATATATATATATATATATATATATATATATATATATATATATATATATATATATATATATCGAGCTAATAAAAAGAATTTCGCTGAATTAAATCAGCTGGGTGCTTGAACGAGCTAAATTATACAATATACAGCCTCACAAAAGGCAGCGGGTAAGAAAAAGTTAACGTGCTCAAACTGATTCAGCATTGTTCTTGACTTATAAAATATCTTGTGAATTTCTTTCTGCCTCGAGGTAGAAGCATCATTATCCTTCTGTCTACAACTCTGCCAAGAGTAATCTTGTGTGAAGGTAGACACATTTGAAGACCCACTCTAGGTTTCGGCCACTGTTGGACCACTACTGCGGAGCAAGGGGAGGCAACCCGTGACACACACACATATATATATATACTGAAGCACATTAACAACGCACCATCTGTATAATACAGGAACAGAGTGTGAAATGTAAATATAAGTGTTTACAAGTTTATATTTGGAATCTTTATTCATTTTCCTATGAATCCATGCTGGTCATTAATTTGTACATTTGATTGTTATGAAATTCATTGCATTCTGTGCAGGCAAGGGAGAAAACCAAAAATGCAACCAATAAAAAAATTCATTCACACTATCCTCAGTATCTGGTATGTCCACCGTGTGCTTGCAAACAAGCTTGGCAGCGGCTCCGCATGGAACGCACAAGTTTCTGAAGGAAATTCCGGGGAATCAAGTCCCATTCACGTGTAAGAGCAGCTTCGAGCTGTTGCAGATTAGCTAGAGAACAATTGCCTGTAGACTCTGCGTCCAAGCTCGTCCCACATATGTTCTATAGGGGACATGTATGGTGATTGGGCAGGCCAATCAATCGTCACAATGTTCTGCTGCTGTAGATATTGCTGCGTAATGCATGCGGTGTGCGCACGTGCGTTATCCTGCTGAAGAAGCTGCAAGTCTGGATAATTTGTGAACGCAGGAGCACCAATGCATCCAGAACCTCATCTCGATATGTCACAACATTAACATTTCCACGGAAGACGTGAAGAGGCAAGCGATGGTGAAAACTGAATCCTCCCCAAATGTGAATACTGCCACCTCCAAATCGGTTGCAATCTGCAAAGCGCTCTCCACACCGTCGCCAAATCCGCATACGTCCATCAGCAAAGGATATGTTGAATCTGCTCTCGTCTGTGAATAGGACAGCATTCCACTGCAGTCTAGTCCATCTGACATGTTGCTCTGCCCATTGCAGACGCTGCTGACGATGTCTGTGAGTCAAGTTTGGCCCAACATAAGGTCGTCTTGCAGTAAGGCCTGTATCTCTGAGTCGTCGTATGACTGTCATTCGAGAAACTTGCCCACGTCTACCCACTATTGCTCTTGCTGTTTGACTTGCCGGGAGAGAACGATTCCTTAGGTGACTCAGCACAATATGATGATCTTGCGCAGGGGTAGTAACTCGTGGTTGGCCACTCCGAAGTCTATCCCGGGCACTGCCAGTGGTTCCGTAACGTTCATTGAGACGTACAATAGTGCTGTGGTGGTAATTCATCCTTCTGGCAATGGCCCGCGAGCTCATTCCGGTCTCCAACATACCAATGGCTCGTTGGCGGTCGTTTTCAGATAGTCGTGGCATTTCAAGCACATGTACTGGGTGTTTTGTCTCAACGGCCTTTTTATACCGAGTATACTGCCACAAAGCGTACACATTTTCAGGGTCATAGCTGTTGGGAATCGTGTTGCACGTGTAACTTTCTTTGTTGTCATGTAGTCTGTACACAAACCCGTGGGTTGAATCATGCACTTTCCATTCCAGCAGCCATTCTCTCTCTACCTCATGACATTCCCACACTTTTTTTTTCCAGCTTCTCGGCATCAGTATATATATAATAGTGGTGCGTTTTCAATGTGCTTCAGTATATATATATATATATACTGAAGCACATTAAAAACGCACCACTATTATATATACTGATGCCGAGAAGCTGGCAAAAAAAAGTGTGGGAATGGATTTCCCCCGTGTTTGCCATGCGGTAGAGAGCGAATGGCTGCTGGAATGGAAAGTGCAAGATTCAACCCATGGGTGTGTGTACAGACTACATGAAAACGATGAAAGTTACACATGCAACACGATTCTCAACAGCTATGACCCTGAAAATGTGTACGCGTTGTGGCAGTATACTCGGTATAAAAAGGCCGTTGAGACAAAACACCCAGTACATGTGCTTGAAATGCCACGACTATCTGAAAACGACCGCCAACGAGCCATTGGTATGTTGGAGACCGGAATGAGCTCGCGGGCCATTGCCAGGAGGATGAATTGCCACCACAGCACTATTGTACGTCTCAATGAACGTTACGGAACCACTGGCAGTGCTCGGGATAGACTTCGGAGTGGCCAACCACGAGTTACTACCCCTGCGCAAGATCGTCATATTGTGCTGAGTCAATTAAGGAATTGACTCTCCCGGCAAGTCAAACAGCAAGAGCAATAGTGGGTAGACATGGGCAAGTCTCTCGAATGACAGTCATACGACGACTCAGAGATACAGGCCTTACTGCAAGACGACCTTATGTTGGGCCAAACTTTACTCACAGACATCGTTAGCAGCGCCTCCAATGGGCAGAGCAACATATCAGATGGACTAGACTGCAGTTGAATGCTGTCCTATTCACAGACGAGAACAGATTCAACATATCCTTTGCAGATGGACGTATGCGGATTTAGCGACGGTGTGAAGAGCGCTTTGCAGATTGCTGTGTCAACCGATTTCGAGGTGGCAGTATTCACATTTGGGGAGGATTCAGTTTTCACCATCGCTTGCCTCTTCACGTCTTCCGTGGAAATGTTAATGCTGTGACATATCGAGATGAGGTTCTGGATGCACTGGTTGCTCCTGCGTTCACAATTTATCCAGACTTGCAGCTTCTCCAGCAGGATAACGCACGTGCATTTTTTTGTATTTTTGGTTTTCTCCCTTGCCTGCACAGAATGCAATGAATTTCATAACAATCAAATGTACAAATTAATGACCAGCATGGATTCATAGGAAAATGAATAAAGATTCCAAATATGTAAACTTGTACACACTTATATTTACATTTCACACTCTGTTCCTGGATTATATAGGTGGTGCGTTTTTAATGTGCTTCAGTATATATATATATATATATATATATATATATATATATATATATATATATATATATATATATATTATATATATATATATATATATATATATATATATATATATATATATATATATATATATATATATTATATATATATATATATATATATATATATATATATATATATATATATATATATATATATATATATATATATATATATATATATATATATATATATATATATATATATATATATATATATATTTATATACTGCTCAAAAAAAAAAAAAGAAACGCAACATTATTGCAGTGGTGATGGACACCAAATTTCAAACTTGTACCAAAATTTTATTTTACGGATTTAATGTTTCAATCTTGGCGTGAAGAAACTTTCAGACTTTAACAATGAAATGATGTTCATTAAATTTGGTTGGGACTGTTATTCTTTGCGACTCAGGCCTCCGTTTCAGTAAGGTGTATGGTCTCCTCTGGCCTCTATCAGAGAACGACATCTCCTTGACATGGATCCGATTAGCCGTTGGATCTGTTGTTGTGGGATGGCTGCCCACTCTTCCCGCAGTGCAAGAGACAACTGTCGGAGATTGGCTGGAGCCACGTCTCGCTGGCGAAGTCGCCTGTCGAGTTCATCCCATAAGTGTTCTATGGGGTTCATGTCTGATGACATGACTGGACACGGAATGGTCTGGACGTTGTTGTCAGCAAGGAACTGGGTGGTGAGTTGTGCAACATGAGGTCGAGCGTTATCCTGCTGAAAAATCGACCCTCCTGCAGCCAGAAGTGGAAGGACGTGAGGACGAAGAATTTCAGCGACGTATCGTTGGGCATTCAGACGTCCTTCAATTTGCACCAGGTCACTTCTTCCCATGAAGTTGATCGCCCCCCACATCAGTACACCTCCACCACCATGTGGAGGAGCCTCATCAACGCTGTTCTGGGCTTAGCGCTCATGGACTTTGTGGTAAACTCTTCTCCGTCTATCGTGTCGCTGGAGCACAAAACATGATTCATCACTAAACCAAACCCGTCTCCAGTCATTCCCAACGGTCCATTGACGATGCTGGTTCGCCCACTGCAGTCGGTTTTGGCGATCCCGGTCCGTAAGAACAGGACCTCTGTAGGGTCTTCTAGCCCAAAGACCAGAGTCGTGCAGCCGGTTCCTGACCGTTTGATCTGAAATTCGACGAGCTGCTGACATTGACTGGACTGTGGAGGACGCAGATGCAAGTCGATTCCTGAGGTGACGCAGCCGTATGAAGCGGTCTTCGGCAGGAGTTGTGACTCTGGGTCTGCCACTGCGCGGCCGGTCTGCCACTGAGCCAGTTTCTTGAAATCGCCTCCAAAGGCGACTAATGGTGCTTCTAACCACATTAAATTGTCTGGCCACTACACTTTGTGACTGTCCAGTCTGTAAACGTCCAATGATGATGAGTCGTTGTTCTGTAGTGAGATGAGCCATACTTGCGCATTGAATTTTCAACTGAATTTATTCGAGGAGCGTCAATCTTTTATAGGCATTCAATAATATGGTCAGAGGGTTTTGTGTTCAGTAAGTTTCACGGGATTCTCATGAACCTGTCACGAGTTATTGTCAAAAATGTTGTTTTGACCTTGACCTCTTTCATGACCTCACAAATCATGAGGTGAGTACAATTTAGGTAACCACGAGAAGTTAATGACCAGGTGGACACTGTCGATAGGTTGACTGATGTCCAATCAGCGAATATCTTTTATAAAAGTAACACCAAAAAAGTTGCGTTTCTTTTTTTGAACAGTATATATATATAAAAAGATAAAGGTAAAGGATCCCGTTACACGCCCATTCAGGCATATTGGGAATATGGTGTTAGGCCCATATTTTCTTGACCATCGGCACTCTGGGGGGTGTTGATTTTGACATCACGCCGGCCGCCTTAACCTTCCCAGAGTTGATCTGGTACCCAATTCATGAAGCTGGGTCGACCCCAGAGCCGTTTGCGGTGTAAAAAATCACACTTCAACTGGGGATCGAACCATGGACCACCGAGCTAGGAAGCCAGTTCACTAACCACTTATATATATATATATATATATATATATATATATATATATATATATATATATATATATATATATATAATATATATATATATATATATATATATATATATATATATATATATATATATATATATATATATATAATATATAAATATATATATATATATATATATATATTAATATATATATATATATATATTTATTATATATTATATATATATATATATATATATATATATATATATATATATATATATATATATATATATATATATATATATATAAGGAGAACTAAAAGTCACGATCGGGCTTTACTTTTTTTAAATAACGTTTGAAATATTCAAAAAAAAAAAAAAACATAAAAACACAAGGAAATAATTTCAAAATATAACTTAATTCATAAATTTGTTTTTATAAGATTAATTGCGGAAAATAATATCACACAAATGTTTTCCTGTAAATGCTTCATAAAGTCTTGTTCGCTCTATGAAATTGTCCGTGAATGATCTTCAAACATTATCTCCAAAAGCTCCATATTTTATCATAATGTTGTTTTCTCAATGCTTAACGCTCGTAGGTTTATTCATATAGACACATTCCTTAAGATATATCCCTACAGGAAGAAGTCTGGTGCTGCCAGATCAGGTGAACGTGAAGGCCAATTAATTTGTGAATTTCTGGAAATAATCTGGTAATCAACAATTTCTCTTAATAGTCCCATAGTTTCGAGGGCAGTGTGAGCTGTAGCTTCATCCTGCTGGAACCATAATCTTGTTTTGAACTGCCAGCACTAATAAATTTTGTATCATGGACCTGTATCGGTCGCCATTTACAGTCGCAGCATCGCCTTTCTCGTCTTCAGATAAACAAGGATCAATTATCCTTCGAGATATTATCACGCACAAAACTGTACAGCGAAGTGGGTTCACTTGTCGCTCGACAATGGACCTTGCATGTTCGGAACCCCAAAATCTGCAGGTTTGCTTATTAACAAAGCCATTTAAATGAAAATGAGCTTCATCACTCATTACACTGGCTAACAACAACAAAATTATTTTTTCTTTCTCTAACATTTCTATGTTTTTCTGGTCAATTTTAAGCCGCTGTTTTTAAATCTGCAAACCGTTTTTCTCTATCAGGTCGGGATCTCTAGAAATACGCAATTGAAGTTTTTTAACAACGCATATAGTATTACAACATCATTCGTACAAGAAGTATAACAGTTATCTAGGCTTGAATTTCTTTGCAGTCGACTTTCGTCGGTGAATGGCATGTAGTACATCGCGATGAAGCATCCAACAATAATCGGCAAACATGGTCACACTCCACCGTCCTTGATAACGTGACTCCATTATGGCGATATCTTGATGGAATCGTTCTCCATGTTCATCGCTGACTTCGCCAAGGTTGTCAGAGAAAAAGTCAAGATGCGAATCGAACAAATGCATTTTGAGGGACATGTTACATATGCATCTATGCACTGCTTAACAATATGCACATAGTCAACAGATTTGTGATTTCCCAGAAAGTTATCGACGATCAATTTGAATGCCATCCATGTGCGAAGTTCACTACCATGTAACAAGTTCTCGAATTGTTTGTCTGCAATAACTTTCCTAATCTGAGGTCCTACAAAGATACCTTCCTTTATCTTTGCATCGCTAACTTGCGGAAACTTTTCTCGAAGATAAGTGAAAGCTTTGCTCGTTTTATCTAACGCTTTTACGAAATTCTTCATGAGCCCCAACTTTATATGTAACGGTGGTAAAATGGTGCTGTCTTTGTTAACTAATGGCTCGTGTTTTACATTTTTATGCCTGAGCTGCATACGATCCCTGATAGGCCACACCTTTCTTGCATGATGTTCCTGTCTGTTGCGGCTGTCCCATTCACATAGGAAGCAACACAATATAGTATACCCAGTCTGCATGTCCGTGAGAATTGCAATGACCTTTAGGTCTCCAAAAATCCGCCATTGGTAGTCATTGTACTTTATTTTTGCCAAAAGTATAACCATATTGTCATAAGTCTCTTTCATATGAACAGAGTAGGCGACTGGAATTGATGAAAATAAATTTCCGTTATGCAATAACACGGCTTTTAGACTAGTCTTGGAAGAGTCGATGAAAAGTCGACATTCGTTGACTATGTGCTCATGACCGAGGTGCACCATTAGACCGTTTACATCTTTGCAATAGCAAATGTCATCATCCATCTCAAAGTATTGAACAAGTTCTCTGTGTCTATGACGAAATTTAGATATCGGAGTATTGGGCGCTAGAAGATTCCATTCTTTGAGTCGCGAACCGAGTAATTCCGCTTGTAATTTTGGTAAGAGCGAGATCACGTATTAGATCTGAAAGTTCTGAATGGTTAATTAAGTGAACACCATCATTCACCGGTATATAATGTGAGTCAGAATTAGTTTCTAAAGCAGGTAAACTATCACTTTCTGATGGTTCATTCACGTCCAACGGATATTGTTCTGGTGGAACTTTGATCAGACACGTGATTGGATCATGAGGCACTGGTTTCAAAACCAATTCAATATTTGGATAAACCACAGACTTTCTAGTTTTAAAAGTGAAACCATGGATATTTGTCAAACAGAAGTAACAATCAGTAGCGTGATTTGTCGGTTCACGCCATATTACTGGCACTCCAAAAGGCATCGACTTATGCTTCGGCGATTTTCGTAACCAACCTGCCAATGTATTTGAACAAGTCGAACAAACTGCATTTGGCTTCCAAGATTTATATGCATCATCAACTTTCGAATCGAAATAAAGTTCATATGCTTTCTTTAGTAATGGTGTAAAGTTTTTCTGGTGAACACAATCGGTAAAATATCCGCACACGTAACAGAACAGATCAGCCGAATTTCTACAACTTCTATAAGCCATGATTCTCTTTATTTCAAAATACAGTAACTATTTGAAAAATAGCGTAACATATGTCATGCATCTTTTAGCAGTATAAAAAGTAGAATTATTTTGCATTTTATTAATTTTTAATAAGTTATATAGTAAAAATGAAACGGAGCAAATAACGGTTTCCCAAAAATATATTTATTCACAAATATCTTAAGAACCCAATGTGATAGAGATAAACGGATTTCAGATTTGAAATCAGCGCAAGAAACTGACCTAATAACACTTATTCTTATATAAGAAAGAAAGATGTTGTTTGCAATTATTAACGTGTCAATGAAATCTGTATTTTCCCGTACCAATTTTTGAATAGCAATTACAAATTGCAAACGTTGTATCTAGAGCCCCTTTATCATATAATATATATAAAATTATATATATTAATATAAAAAAAAAAAAAAAAATATAAAAATATATATATATATATATATATATATATATATATATATATATATATATATATATATATATATATATATATATATATATATATATATATATATATAAAAAATATATATATATATATTTAATATATATATATATATATATATATGGGAGCCGCGCTGGTGTAATGGTTACAACGTTGTACTGGCGACCAGGTTTCAAAGTTCAAGCCCGGGCGTCGGCGCTTGAAGGAGTGTCGACGACCGGGATTTTGACTGAATAACCTGAACGGCTCCTGAGATAAACCCTCTGTGGATGGGAAGGAGCGAAGCTCCTGACCGGGTGGGTCCTCAGGTTCCACAGCCTCGCAATGATATGTCATTGGGCCGAATGGCTGAAAGCCCAAGTGCCGCTGGTTAATTTAAAAAAAAAAAAAAATATATATAAAAATAATAAATATATATATATAAAATATATATATATTATATATATAAAATATTATATATATATATATATATATATATATATATATATATATATAAAAATATAAAAATATATATATATATATATATATATATATATAAAATAGATAAAATATGAGATCATAGACCTAAATTCATAGACTACTCTTTTTTAACAAAAAAAAAATCAAACAAATATAAAAGATAAAAAAAAAATTAAAAAAAAAAATATATTTAAAAAATGTTATTAAAAAAAATTATATAATTTTTTTTTATATAAATATTTTATATTTTAAATTATTTTAAAATTTAAAAATTATAATTATATAAATATATAAATATAAATAAAAAAAATAAAAAAAAATTTAAAAAAAAAAAAAAAATTATAATAAATATAAAAAAAAAAAAATATATAAATATAAAAATAAAAAATATAAATATATAAAATAAAATATATATTTTTAAAAAAATAATAAAAAAAAAAAATATAAAAAAAAAAAATTATAAAAATATAATTATATAAAAAAAAAATAAAAAAAAAAAAAAATGTATTAAAAAATATATAAAAAATTTATTTAAATAAAAAAAAAATAAAAAAAAAAAATAACACAATAAATAATAAAATTATATTAAAAAAATAAATAAAAAATAAAAAATTTTTAATAAAATAAATAAAAATATAAATAATAAATATATAAGGCTTATAAAATATATTATATTTATAAATTATAAATATAGATATATAAAAAAATAAAAAAAAAAAAAAATATATAAAAAAAAAAATAAAAAAAAATTAAATAAATGAAAATAAAAAAAAAAAAAAAATAAATAAAATATAAATAAAATATTATATATATAAAACCACTAAAAAAAAATAATATAAAATAAAAAAAAATAAATAATTAAAAAAATTATAATATAAAAAAAATAAAAAATAAATATATAAAAAAAAAAAATATAAATAAATATAAAAAAAAAAAAAAAAAAAAAAACCCCAAACATTAAAAAAAAAAAAAAATAAAAAAATTAAAAAAAAAAAAATTCCAAAAATTCCCCTTAAAACCCCCAAAAACCCCCCCCCCATAAAATAAAAAATTTAAAAAAATATAAATATAAATAAAAAAAAAAAAATTTATTAAATATAATTTAATATATTATTATAAAAAAAAATAAAAAAAATAAAAAAAATATATAAAAAAATATATAAAAAAAAAATAAAAATAAAATATAAAACAAAAAAATATAATAAAAAAAAACCCAACCACAAATATATAAATAACAAACAATAAACAAAAACCAAACACAAAAAAACAAACCCAAAAAAAAAAATAAAAACATAAAAAAAAATTAAAAAAAAAAAAAACCCCAAAAATAAAAAAAAAAAAAAAAAAAAATAACAAAAAAAAAAAAAACAACAATAAAAAAAAATACAAAACACCCAATATACATATAAAATAAAAATAATAACCCCACAACAAAAAACAACATTATACCCAATAAAATATATAACCCCCCAAAACACCATTCCCCACAACCACAAAAAACATTAAAACATAAACACCCCCCATATATAAATAACCCCCCCACCACATAAAAAACCCCCCATACACAATATAAACCCCCACCACCCATACTAAAACCCCAAACCCCACCCCACCCCCAAAACACTACCCCCCACACAACCCCCCCACACCCCCCCCCACCCCCCACCAAAACCCCCCAAAACCCAACCCCCCCCCCACCCCCCCAAAAAACCACAACCCCCAATTTTTACACCCAAAAAACAACAAACCCCAAAATACAAAAAACCCATAACCCCAACAAAAAACAAAACACCAAAAATAAATAACAACTCACTCCCCAACCAAACACCCCACAAACAAACAAAACAACAACACACACAAAAAAACCCACACCCCCAATATTTAACCAAAAAAACGAACAAATGTTAAAAAAAAAACCCCCCACCCTCCCCCAACCAAAAACCACAAACCAAAACCAACCACCCCCCCCAACACAAAAACACCAACACCCCCCACCCCACACCCCCACCACCCCCCCCCCCCCCACCACAAAGCACGTAATATACACAGGGCCCAAGCAACATTTGTTAAAAACAAGTTACAACTGATCCGAGCATGTATATTCCCAGTAGCAACCACGGCTGCGACTTAAACACTCATTTAAAAACAGATAAAAAAAGATTACATCATTCGAAATGAAACTGCTACAGACAGGATGTTGAGAATTACCCTGGGACAGAAAAAAACCAACATCAGAAGTACTGCACTCACTAAAACGTACAGGAACATTGGCTCCTAAATACCATCGCAATAAGGAAGCTGAAATTTTTCGGTCATATAAAAAGACATAATAGTCTGGAAAAAACAGTGATGGAAGGCATGGTCCCTGGAAAAAGGGGAGGGGGTCGACCTAGACGACACGGTGGACCCAGATCATCAAAACAGAGATAATCCCTGAACTTGTCTTTGGCTGATGGCAGGCACTGGCACAGAATCGTGATGCGATTTCATAAGAGACAAAGAAATACAACGTTTTCGATTCTGACATAGTTGGCGAAACTGTTATATGATAAAGGGGCTCTAGTTGTATCTAATCTGTGGATTATGCTCGTTGAGTAAGAATAAGACAGCATTGGTTTGAATAATAAAATTCAATAATTCTGACTCGTTTGTCGTGTAGTGTACTTTTTCATAACGAATTCTTAAGGGCGGCTTTATATCTGGAAAGAAAAAAATATATGAAATTAAAAAAAAAAAAAAAAATTTAAACCCGCACACTGCCACACATCTTTCTTTGAATGCTTTAAGTTTTTGTGTACTTCTTACTGGACTAATTGACATTAAATATATTTTAGTACTGCACTAAGCAGCATGGGTCAATCGTACCATTAAATTAATTAGTACTGTACCAATAGTTTAAGACTAACTTGTCATAAACTAAAATGCAGCCGTGAGTGATAAATCTACATTTGAAAATCCCATTACAAACACACACCAAGTAGGTTGAAGTGAACGTCAATGTGACGTATGTTTAATACGGCCTTAAATTGTCAAATTCAGAGATGCAGCTATAAACAAAAATGGTTTATAAATCCTAAACCTATCCATAAACCCTAACCAGAATCTTAACCCCAGCGATGTGGGCGACTTATGTGGATGGCATAGAAAAACACGTCTGTTCATTTCAACCCCGGGAGGTTTAAGAGTCTCTGAATCAACATTCAAGTTAACCTGGTACCTACTACTGTATCTGGGTTTTTTACCTGGAAGAGATAGTATCACTCCAACAATGGTGACCACAAATGACACCTCGCTGCCGCTGAAGAAGTCATAGTGTTTCAAGGGTACGCACACTTCATGAACTGGGTCATCATCAAACGCTGGGTCATTACACTCGCATTTTGTTGGGTCTCCACCATTAGCTGTCGATTGTAAATACAAACGAGACATCAATATAATCTTTACCGCAGTGTGCAGTATGAGCATCGACATTAGCAAAACCAAGTAACAATATCATTAGGTATGTTCCAAGAGGCGTGCAAGGCGAGGTGAAACACACATTGCCACAGAAATCAACAATGCACGAGTGCATGATATACGTGCTTTGGTGCAGCTTCCTGACTAGGATCTACTGCAGTAGTGGCTTCAAGCGACATAAGGAATCAAAACGAAAAAGAAGAATATCAGAACTCGTTCCTGCACAATAAAGAGTATCATAAAAGAATATCATAAAAGAATATCATAAAAGAATATACATTGACAAATAATCTTGTGTGATAATAATCACGGCCACCATCTTCTATTGTCATGGTCCTTAAGGAGAATGGGACATCATGCTATTTTAATCATCGCACCCCGCCCCCCGCCCCCGGTGTAGTTTCCGGAGAGGGGGAGTGAATTAGGATACAAGAGAAATATAACTACTGCTCCTGCACGCATATCATAAGCGGCGAATAACATAAGGTTGTGTATGGGGGCAGACAACTTCATCATGTAAAACAAATTGTTATGGAAACTACCATTGCTAGAGCACATACAAATGCTTTGATGCAGGCTTCCTGCAAGGGGCGGGGGGGGGGGGGCCCAGCTGCAGTAGTAGCTCCATAAGGAGTGAACAGAAAATGAAGAAGATTTCAATAATAATCCCAATAATCATTGCCAACATACTATTTCAATCATGAACATCAAATCCATTATTGACTCAACACTATTTCAGTCATCAACATTACAACTATCATTGAAATCATACTATTTCGTTCATCAACATCATTATCATTCAAGTCAAACAGACATCACATTCACCACACAATGCGATCACCAATCATCATGATAACATCATAGCCACCACTGCCACGATGACCATCATCACTTTGAACATCAGCATCATCATGAACAACATCATCAGGTATAATAATAATCATCCCTAACATGGAAGATTGCCATCGATATAATTGTGACAGAATGGGGCGACCTCTCTCGACCTCTGTTTCAATACGGCAGTATCAATTACATTTTTGTACTGATTTTTATTGCATGCTTTCAATTGTTGCACTTTCTTTCTTTCTCTGCTATGTTTTGTGTAAATGGCAAGCGAGTTTATTTGCCCTGATTTCTATGGGAATGCGCCCCTGAGGTGACAGCCCTCAGCTGCTTATTTTCCCGGTGCTCCTTTCGACGTTTTCTCCTCACCTCTGCTTCCTGTGTGAGCCTCCCTTCGCCCAATTCGAGGTGGCGCCGTAAATAGCATCGCCACTTAGTGCGATCGGCAGCTTCATCCTCCCATGTTGCTGGATCCATGTCCAGTGCCCTCATATCTCTCTTACACACATCTTTGAACCTCAGCTGTGGTCGCCCAACTGTTCTCTTGCCATCTGCTAATTGTCCGTAGAAGATATCTTTTGGGATGCGACCATCTTCCATGCGGCGAACATGGCCAAGCCAGTGAAGTCTGCGCTGTCTAAGAAGCGTATACATACTTTGAAGGCCAGCACGTGACAACACCTCGACATTTGTCACTTTATCTTTCCACGAGATGCCGAGGATGCGGCGTAGACACCGCAAATGGAAGGTATTGAGCCTTCTTTCTTGCTTAGCATAGGTCGTCCAGGTCTCGCTGCCATATAGGAGTGTGCTGGTGACGCAGGCATTATATACCGCAGCTTTGGTCTTCATTGTGAGTTTAGAGTTTCCCCAAACACGCGATGTGAGGCGGGCAAAGGTAGCTGCAGCTTTGCCAATGCGGCTGTCGATTTCTGTATCCAGTGAGAGTTTGTCATTGATGGTAGACCCTAGGTATGTGAAGTGGTGCACCACTGCCAATTCATAATTATTGATAGTGATAACTGGTGCAGCACCCACATCCTGACTCAGCACATTCGTTTTCTTTAGACTTATTGTGAGGCCAAAGTCCTTGCATGCTTTAGTGAAGCGATTCATCAAGCTCTGAAGCTCCTGTTGGCTTTGAGTGACGACTGCAGCATCATCAGCGAACAACAAGTCTCTTATAGTGACCCTTCTGATTTTTGTTTTTGCCTTCAGCCTTTAAAGATTAAACAGACGGCCATCTGACCTAGTGTGAAGGCATATTCCTTCAGTTGCATCTCTGAATGCATGTTTCAAGAGTAAGGCAAAGAAGATTCCGAAGAGGGTCGGAGCCAGAACACAGCCTTGTTTAACGCCACTTCGTATATCAAAGGGATGTGACGTGCTTCCAGCATATTGGACTGTTCCCTTCATGCCGTCATGGAATGACTTTATCATTTCCAGCATTTTAGAAGGGCAGCCTATTTTCAGGAGGATTTTAAAGAGTCCATCCCTACTAACCAGGTCGAATGCTTTTGTGAGGTCTATAAAGGCGATATATAATGGTCTTTTCTGCTCTCTTGATTTTTCCTGAAGCTGGCGGAGAGAGAAGATCATGTCTGTTGTTGATCTGCCAGCTCGGAATCCACACTGTGCCTCTGGATATATGCGCTCAGCTAACTTGTGTAGTCGCATTAAGATGACTTTGGCAAAAACCTTACCAACAATACTAAGAAGAGAGATGCCTCTGTAGTTATTGCAATCACTTCTGTCTCCTTTATTTTTATACAGTGTTACAATCTTGGCATCTCGCATGTCTTGAGGAATAGTTGTCTCTTCCCAGCACTGGCACGGCATCCTATGCAGGGGATGTAATAATGTGCTCTTACAGCATTTGATTAAATCAGGAGGAATCCCATCACTGCCTGGTGCTTTGCCAGAGGCCAAGCTATCAATGGCCTTGCTGAGTTCCTCTAATGTTGGTTCGGCATCCAGCTCCTCCATAGTTGGCAGACTGTTGACACCATCAAGGGCTGCAGGCGTAACGGTATTGTCTCTAGCGTAAAGCTCAGAATAGTGCTCGACCCACCTCTCCATCTGCTTACCCTTATCGGTTAGCTTCTCTCCGCTGACGGTTTTTAGCGGTGCCGTCTTACTTTTATGGGGGCCAAGTGCTTTCTTTATACCGTCATACATTTGTCTAATATTGCCTGTTTGCGCTGCGATCTGGATGCTCTCACTGAGCTGGAGCCAGTAGTCATTTGCACAGCGTCGAGCAGTTTGTTGAACTTTGCTTCTCGTAGCCCTCAGGATCTGTAGGGTTCTGGCACTCGGTGAACGTTTGTATTCATTCATAGCACTGCGCTTAGCTTCAATGACAGGTGCCATCACATCTGATGAAGCATCAAACCAGTCATTTGACTTTGCTGTTTTTTTACCAAAGGTGGCAAGTGCAGTACTTTGAATGGTGTTCCGTAGATGCTCCCAGTTTTCTGTAATAGTATCACCATGCTGAGGGCTACTGAGCACTTTCTCGAAGGTCGCAGTGAATTGAGCGATCATGAAAGGGTCTGACATCTTGCTGGTATCAATGCGTGGTTTCCCTTCATGTCTGACACGATAGAGTTTTCTTGGTTGTGCTCTGATTTTGCAGCAAACCAAGGAGTGATCTGTATCACAGTCTGCACTATGGTACGAGCGCGTGGAGAGCACAGACCTGAGGAGTGGCCTTCTGACGAGAATCAGGTCAAGTTGGTGCCAGTGCTTGGATCGTGGGTGTCTCCATGACACCTTATGCTGGGGTTTTGTCTGAAAGTAGGTGTTGGTCACGCAGAGGTCATGGTGGACGCACAACTCTAAGAGCCGTTGTCCATTTTCATTCATCTTGCCAATACCAAACCTGCCCAGACATGAAGGCCATGAAACATTATCAGCACCCACTCTAGCGTTAAAGTCACCAAGGAGAACAAGCTGTTCTTGCCTAGGTATGCTTTTGATAATTGCTGTTAGATTCTCGTAGAACTCATCTTTAGCTTCTGAGGCAGAGTACAGAGTAGGAGCATACACACTGACAAGGGTGATGGGACCTGTGCTAGTTTGCAGGCGGAGCGTTAACAGGCGTTCTGATCCATTCTCGCCTGGTTCAACCATTTTAGTTAGCGATTTTTTGACCGCAAAACCTACTCCGTGTTCTCTAGCTTTATTAAGATCTTTCCCTTGCCAATAAAATGTGTAGTCCTTCTCGCTCACCGTTCCAGAGCCCGCCAGGCGCGTTTCCTGAAGTGCAGCTATATCCACCTGAAGTCGTTTAAGCTCATCATTAATTATGGCTGTCTTCCTTACATCGTTTACATCCTGTAGGTTTTCGGATAGTCCAGTCAACATAGTCCGGACGTTCCAGCATCCCAATCTGAGAGTTTGCTTATTTCTATTTTTGCGATAATTGCTTGGTGCAAAATTTTTCTGTCCACAGTTCGGGTTTGACCCTAATCCCCATGCACCCAATGGGGAAAGCAGACAGTGGCGGGACAACACCTTATTGACTGGGGGCTGCCCAGCTTGAAGCGGGCGGTAGCTGTCCAGTGAGATCCTAGAACCTCTCCCACTGTCGGAAGTAGCCCCTGGCGCCATGCCCTACGCCAATTGGGCAAAATGCTTATAACCGGTAACTGCTACTTTCCGTGTTTTGCCGACACCTATAGGGTGAAGCTGGAGTGTCCTCTCCAGGGCGCGAGCTTGGGCACAGTTATATGGAGATCAAGCTGTTGCCCATGCAGCATGTTCCCCCTCTCCACACAGCCGGTAGATCCAAAGGAACGGCAGTAGCCGATACAGTTTGGTACCAGCCATGTCGCAGGAGTTGCCAGAATAATGTCGAATCGACATTAGACTGCCTTAGGGACTCCGACTCCGGATTTATCCTCAGGGTTTACTCCCGAAGCCAATTCCATAAATGGATATTCCCGCAAGGCAGCGGTGGTTTGAATTCAGAGTTCCTTCTCTTAGATAAGCTTCCAACCAAGGATCACGAGCCCTATCTGTAGATATAAGAAGTTATATGTAATCATTGACGAGAATATTTGAATGTCACGATTGCCATATATGGAAAACGTGACCTTTACATTACGTTCAAAATTCTTCCATGTCAGGAATATTCTGAAATTGCCCCCACCCCACATTTTGTTTGAAACGATTGGCGCTTTCTTAGCTTCGTTACAGACAGATGCGAGAGCAGGACAGTGAATATAAGCTGACACATTTCATTGTTAAGACACTGTGAGAAATCGCTTAGCAAGAAGACTACAATCAGACTTGCCAGAAATTAGAATTTAGACATTCCATTTTATCAGGCCGGACCTTTTATTGGAGAATCTTGACGGTCTTATAGCTAGTGGAAAATAGCTAGTGGATGTCCAAGTCATTTGAGGCTGGCAACTTCAGCGTATAGAATGATGATTTCTTGAACCACCACTTCAAGGGCTGGTGATTGCTTTATGTCTATTTTCTTAAAGAGAACTAAAAGCATAAAGTAGTCCCAGGTTCCATATGGAGCAGGGAGGGAAAGATGAAAGAAATGATGTACATGTTAATTATAATACTTACAGTTTCAAATCAGTGTAATTGTCTATGTAAACATATTCACTTTAAATTTATTGGAAGTTTCAAACTTTTTAAATCAGTGTAAACATAAATGAAAACATATTCAATTTATATTGTGAACACTTTTCAATCAGTGGAAATGTAAATGTTAACATATTCTATATGTACTATTAACCTTTTCATTTAAATATAATGTAAAGCTAAAGCTATTCAATTTAACTGTAAAGAAAGTTTTATCCCGAGGGATTAAATTTAATTCTCATCGAGGGTAAATTCTGAGTAAATGAGATGGTGGAATAAGAAAGTGGACACATAACTATGTGTCGGAAAACGCAATACTCAGGAGAGCGTTTCGTTTGTATTCTTTATCATATTTATTGGTGATACCAGCAGAAAGTAATATCTCTGGAACAAAAAAGGAACAGTGGCCTAAGCTTTAAAACGAGGGACCAACTTTGTAGACTCTCCCTGACATTTCTGGGAAACAAGCTACACCCGACAACCTTAACCAGCGACGAGCTTGAGCAGTGTAAAAAGAATCAACCCATCAGAAGGAGCAAAACCGTCATTGGCAGCTAAGTTCAATATATAAGCTGCCAAAGTGAACTTTCTTCATAAGAATTCTATCATCAATCAATGGTAAACCTTTCTGTTAAACTATTCAATTATTTTCAAACTGTTAAAACTTAAGTGATTGTTAAATGTTGGTATTTGTAATTTTACAAATGTAACTTCGATTTAATCCTTTTAAATGTACTGCATATTTGTCTCAGTCAATTTACTACACACACTTCAATCAGAGCTATACCAGAATAATAAGAATTCCACTGAGTAAATCAGAGGTGGGGGCTTAACGAGATAAAATTAATCATTGCTTAATTCTGCACAAAAGTGGTCGGCAGATTCTAGAATTAACGTGCTCAGCCAAAGCAGCATTGTTTTCGCTTATCTGAATATCTTGTGAACACTGCCTTGTGATAGAAGTGTCATTAACCTTCTATCTACATCTCTGCAAAAGAGTAATCCTGTGCGAAGGTAGACACCTTTGAAGCTCATATTAGATACTCTTGAGTTTTGGCCACTGTTGGACCACTACTGCAAAGCAGGGGAGGCCATACCATTACACTAATCATGCTAATAACCTTACCACAAAGAAAAACTTGAGCTCTGGATATATTCATTTTACTAACGTCATCCAGCGCATGCGTTACATTTCTAAGAATGTCAAAGAATGTAGTCTCTTGGATTTCCCATAATTCTTCCTTGGTAAAGAGACTGAAAAAAAAAAAAAAAACAACAACAAACGGACATCGCAATATTGCTTGATTAAATATATTCTGCTGGTATGAGATAACTATGCTCATTAACTACTATAGTGTTATATTCTGAACATCTTACAAACCTTTGTTTAAGAAATATTGTATTAATGATTGCATCTTTAAATTATCTTGGTCGTTGTGTTGACGTCGTGAGAATTACCTCAGTCAATGAAGCACTTTTTTGGGGTGCAAAATTGGCTGTGCACCCTTACACGACTTACTTTAACTGCAAGGCGAACGGCGACGCTTGGATGGTCCGTGATTCGATTCCCTGTAAGCCTGTCACTTATATTTCTTTTCCGTTATCTGGTGTTCTCCTTTCTGTCCAGCGAGTGCCTGTTAACTACTTATATTTATTTATTTATTTATTCAAGAAATGTCCAATGCTTCTGTTCTTTCTCTTCATCCCAAAACGTTGCTTAACTGTTGCTAATGTATTCTTCTTTTAATTATTTTTTAAAATATAAATAATTTACGTGTCCCCACTTCTTGACCTTTCCTTGTTTCTTTCCATTCTCTATATTTTGTTATTTAATTTGTTCCATTCTACTGGGTTCCTTTGTCATCTTTTTCCTGAATTACGGTGATTTTATCAGCTAAAAAGCAAGAAGTAAATTGTTGCTTTGCACAGTGTGTCTTGTTATGCCCAATACTTAATAAATCCTGTACTATTCTCTTCATATCGATAAGGTATATATACTTTCTTGTTTGATAGTAACGCATTGTGCCATGCCTGCCGGAACTATTTTTACATTCTTAAATATAGTACATCAAATAGGATTTACAAAAAATGAAAGAGCGCCATAAGTTGATAACAAGAAGTAAAATTTAGTATCACTAACTACAGTGTTATCCGCCCTTGCCTCTCCTGTGAATATCATACGACGTAAAACCCTTTGAAGTCTGGAACATGTTTTTTATTGACCTCTAATAACCATGGTTTCACTTCCTGTTTCTATTTCTGTTCATCTGCATTTGTCTAGTGACATTTGCTAATTTATGGTTACAACTTTTTATTCAGGCCATACTTTTATTTCGTTTTATTTGAGTCTTTGTTATGTTACTGCAGTCATTGTCCTTGCGTTAATATTTCTATCTTAATTAGTATTTTTATTTTTTAATTAACTATTAATGTATTTACACGTGTTTGCAGTGTCCTCTATCATTTCTTTTTTCGTAGTCTTTCAGAATCTCTCATCCTTGCTACCTTTTTGTCAGTGTGCTAGGCTAAGTGTAATTCTGAAAATTCCGTGTTCGTTTGTCAGTTAACTCTATTACCATTTTTCATTTTTTATCCGCTGTAATTTCCAGGCGCTGTGAAGAGACACACAAAGAACAGGTCTATTGAAGCCTCAAGCACTTCGTAAAAGGTGACTATATGAGTTTGTGCAATAAAGTACAATAAATTGCCACAGAAACTAATGTTGCAAGAGTATGTAACTGCTTGGTGCAGGCTTCCTTTAATTAAGTGGACGAGCTGCAGTGGTGGCTCCATGCTTTGTATGGATCGCAAAGGAAAATGATGGTAATGCTGATGACATCTAATTTGTTATAATGATTGCATTTGTTTGTCGTTAAAAAATGACTCAAGCTGGATAGCAGAAACATGAGATGAATTTCTTGACGCGTCAGATGATACGCCTTTAAGAAAATACTAAAGTTACCATAACAGACATGATGAGCACGAAGACAGCAAGCAGTTTCATCAGAAGGAAATCAAAATCTTCATACCAAAGAATACACAGATGCAATATCATACAGATAGTCAGTGTGTTTTCTCACCCATTTTCCTCGTTCTCATACCAGAATCTGTCCCCATGTCGGATACGTAGAAACTGGTCTAGGGTAATAATCTTGAACAGTTCCCCTGGGCCGTCAGGTGTTGTCTCTAGTAAGCCACCGGGAAATAGGTCAAGGTCATCTGGCTTTTGTGTGCCACCATACAGAGCTCTAAGTGACTTTAAAATCTGGTCAGATAGGAAACTATGTTCGTATTAAGAAAGCTTCTGTTTTCGAAAGTGAAGAGAGAGAGAGAGAGAGAGAGAGAGAGAGAGAGAGAGAGAGAGAGAGAGAGAGAGAGAGAGAGAGAGACAGACAGACAGACAGACAGACAGTCAGGCAGACAGACAGACAGACAGACAGAGACAAAGACAGATAGAGAGACAGAGAGAAAGGGCGAAAGTCAATATACAAATTAGACATTGAATTTCACAAATATATCAATTTAATCATTATTCTGGATTCTAAAACGCACTGTAGCCTATTGTATTTCTCCCTTATGCGACATTTCGGACAATAATATAACATATGGAACTGAAGGATCTTCAACATACTTGTGAGTAATTAGAGTTTATGTCTTCCCAGCTTTGTTTTATTTTAAGACCATATGCTTTTCTAACATCATTGTAGCCTGGAAGTCCCAGATCACGACCTCTCTGAATATTCAGTGCGGCAACATCACGCCGTGACCAGTCAAGGGGACCAAAAACATTTTCTGTTTACACAGACATGGAAAGATAAAGATGAGTAATTATAACATATAAGCGCTAATGTCCAGATACCAAAATACGATTCCGAAGTAATAATTATAATAATAAAAATAATAATAATAGCCCCTTCAGTCATAACTGACTATGGGAATGCGCCTCTGAGGTGACAGCCCTCAGCTGCTTATTTCCCATTATGTTCCTTTCGGCGTTTTCTCATCTCTTCTGCTTCTTGTGTAAGCTTCTTTTCGCCCAATCCGAGGTGGCGCCGCAGATGGCATCGTCACTTGGTGCGGTCGGCAGCTTCATCCTCCCAGGTAGCAGGATTTATGTCCAGTGCCCTCATGTCTCTCTTGCACACATCTTTGAATCTCAGCTGCGGTCGCCAAACTGTTCGTCTGCCAGTTGTCCGTAGAAGATATCTTTCGGGATGTGACCATCTTCCATGCGGCGGTCATGGCCAAGCTAGCGTAGTCTGCGCTGTCTAAGCAGTGTATACACGCTTTGAGGCACCGAAGTATGATTGTGGATACTAACTAAATTTCACAACGAATCAGCTATGCAACGGTTTAGAAAAGATCAGCAAACGTATAAATATAAACATGATGAGAAAAACGCACAGCTTGTCAGAAAGAGAAAGATGAACAAAATGTAAAGAAAAATAAATGTGAAAAATAGCATAATAGTGTAGAAATAGACGAACAAAACAGTTATAAACAAGAAGAAAGATTAGCTTTACAAAAATCACGTCAAGGTAGCAAAAGAAAAAAAAGGAATGAATAAATTATTTGACTGATGTACAAATGTATAAACAGATGAACAAAAAGTCATTCTGATCTGATGTGATAGTTTCATGTTTGCTAGTAGTTTGTGTTGCTTGTGGTGAAAAATTCTAATACCCATATATAAATTAGAACATAAATGTAAAGCAGAAAGCAAATATAAGAAAGAAAGAAGAATGGAGCAAAACCAGTGCTTTCCCAATAGCGCAAAAGCCTGAGATTAATAACGCCGGAAGGGATGAACGCAAAATCTCTGCTTTCCCTGCTGCATTCTTCAAATAATTGTATCGCCACACCCCCTATAAAATATGTACTGTATTTTCGCAATGACCTAGATACTAAAACAAATATTAGTGTAATTACACGCACAAGGTTAACATAGAAAGACAGACGGACTAAGAAAAGACGAGAGAGAGGATGGACTGAGCGAAGCAATAGTACTACGTCGTCTCGCGATTCAAAAGTGAACGCCAATCACATGCCCAACGCGTGAGAGCGATTTCAAATATACAGTGATGAAAAAAAAAACTAACGACACGACATTAGGTTTCGAAAACAGGTTTAATTCTTATTAGGAAACCTGATACTCTACTGTTTTACGTCTGATTCCTGACTTTATACTGATAGTACAGTTAAAAAGATGCGGACAGATGTTAGTTAAAAATAAACAACTAAGATCGAAAAAAGACAGTATTTTTAAATAAGCCATTTAGTCTCATGAAAATTGTATATTCGGTTTTCTGAAGACTTGTGGACAAAGAATATGTAATTGGTTGTTTAAATAGTCCATTAGATAATTAAATATTGGTAATAAAACATATAGAGAACAGAGATACTGTCATGTCGAGTCATATCTACTTGGATGGAATTGCATGATTTTTTTTTAAAATAACGTAGGTGAAAGAAGGCTAAGATAATACGAAGTAGGGGATTGGCTTGATTTTGAAGGAAGCCGAGGTATGATTGGCTAACTTAGATATACGAATCTAGTTGTTGATAGTAACACATAGTAGTGTGAGATTTTTTTTAAAAGTTAATTCAAAAATAAAGATAGGCTTAGTCCGATTGGCCAAGGCATGTGATCTTAACGAAAGAGTACACTGCTCGTTGCCATTTAAAAAAAAATATTCATAAGAGCAGGAAGCGGTGACAGACTTGTGCTGTGTTTTATAAGATATAACTACAGAAATCAGTCTGGGACAGTGGGCAAATCTAAAAGTGTGCCATATTCAAATGCCTTATTCATCGTAACCTGTGTAGATTTCCTTTACATGTGGTAAGATTGATTTTAGTGACTTTTTTGATTTGAAAAAGGGTTGTGTATAAGAAAAGGCCATGACAAAAGGTTGTAATTAAATGGTTCCATGGCAGACTTAGGCATGGCCTAGTTATTGATGCATTATACTATGGACCATTTAAGAAAGTTAGAACTACAGGAATATATATGATGATCATGCAGAAACATTACACCTATCGTATTGCATGGTGAAGTATTGCAGGAATGGCAGAGGCGTAGCCTCCATTAGGGAAAAATAAAAGAAAACTGGTACCATTTGTTCCATCACATGAAAGTGGAGAAGCTAGGTTGTCAGAAGAGCTGACCATGTTCTTTTATGAAATATATGTTTACAGGTAAATTTGGAGGAATTAGTTTGATATTAAGACAGAACCATAACTTGCTTTGACAGGGGTTCCTGCTGGTACTTGTATGATGCTGATACTGAATGATAGAGCAATTCAGCACTAGATCAAGGAGTCTCTGACACCTGCTGTTATAAAAGAGGCTTAAGACCAGAGGATTGTGAAGCGTTTGGCCAAACTGAATGCAATTGCTGCGATTCCAGGGCTCAGATAAGTGATATCTGGCCTGGAACAACTTATTACTATTCCTGAAAGATCTCCTGTATTGATTAAAAACATTCCTCCAAAAAGAATAACAGAGACCATATTATTAAACTAAAGAACATTGGGATGATGATAAACCCCAAGCTGCTTCATAATACCAGTAATTAGATATATTAAAGAATATCCATTCGAAAATTGTACCCATGTACTATAGACATACTGTCTATTGCATGTAAATATTTTAATATATATTTGTAATTATATTATGCAATCAAATTGATTATCATTGACTAAAGTCCTGACCAAAACAATATTTAGGCTCAGGACCAATAAAGTTTAACAGAAAATTTTTCATTATAAAGTTTAACAGCTGGAGTTAGTTGAGTTTATCTTAGGATTTAATATTTGTTTGTATATGTTTTGTATTGAGATTATTCCACAACACTTTTACAATACCCTAGACACTTAACGAAGCTATTATTCACATTGATCAAGAATAAGTCTGATTGAGATCGAAATGTGGTAGCAAGTAAGGTCTTCTGTATACACACCAAACTTATTATCTTCAGAAACCTTCACAGCTGATCTCAGTCAGCACACTAGGTCCCCTATCACCATATTTATACCTCATAAACTCACCACATTGCTATTCATTCTTTTAACTGAGCCGGTGTCAGCAAAGATTTTCGAAATGTGTGTTGATGCCGTGATTGAAAAAGATAGGCATAAGGACTTTCACTTTGACTACACAGTTGCTATATTGACTTCACTATTAAAGGGATATTATTGTTGTTGTTGTTATTATTGTTTAGCTATGGTTACTGAGCTTGTAATTTGAATGCAGCGCCTGGAAGTTCTTGCACATATTCCCTAGCTCTTGGATGGTGCCGTTTATAGTTTGTCTGATTGTTGAGTAACCCGGCAATTGCTTTTTTCTTTCTGGGGTGTATCCTGGGCAAGCAAGCAACATATATTGAACTGTCTCGAATAGACGGGTTCAGCTGGGCCAATTAGGCTCATGAAAGTGATATAATTTGTTTAAAGTGTTTGTTGAGTTTAGTGTGTTCATTTCTTTGTTGGAAGATAGCCTAAATCAAGAGAGAAAATAAGGCTATTTCTGTGCAAAATATTCATCAGAAAAAGAAATCTTAAGAAACTGTTTTCAAATTTGTTTAAAGCTACTGCAAACTGTAGTTTATATTCTCGTGTGCAAGGATGCGAAGGTGTTTGCAACTCGCTGACGTGAGCAAGAAGTACCCTCATTTCAATATCGGTGAATGCACATGCACAAAGCAAATGTGGTTTGTTATAAAGGTTATTGATGAAGACTTTGGGAGAGCCTTCAGGAAGTTTGTATGTTTGCACATGTTACTTTGACAGAAGAGAGACTCGAATATAATAAAGAGAAAGTGTTAATGTACACACACATACACACAGGCAGACAGAGAGAGAGAGAGATAGATAGATAGATAGACAGACAGATAGATAGATAGATAGATAGATAGATAGATAGATAGATAGATAGATAGATAGATAGATAGATAGATAGATAGATAGATAGATAGATAGATAGAGAGAGAGAGAGAGAACTGACCTCTTATATCACTAACTATTACGTTGTCCTCCCCTGCTGATCGCGTGAAGATCATACCTCGTATAACCTCATCAATTCCGGGACCATTCTCCAACGTTTCCTTATTGAACGAACAAGAGAGTGTTTAGGAATGAATCAATGAATGGACATAATAAATCATATTCGAGTACATCGCAGGATGATTCTTAGTCTTTTAAAGTTTTGAAGGGAAACCACGCAGCACCAACGCAAACATATGCACGCACGAGCAAGCACACGTACTCATGTAACACAAGACAAGCTTAATATATTAACAGGGAAGTGCTTACCTCGGGTAACCAATATGCATTGCATAGTCGTATCCCTTTTACTGTCACATTTGCCTTTCCATCACGTGCTACATTTGTGAACTTTGCTTTCACAGGCCGTTGTGAATTCCTGCATGTGTTGAAGGCTATTTTTCTGTTTGTAGTAACACAATAGCATCTTTGAGAGAGAGGGTTTATGCTCTAGTAGGGGTTAATGTTTACAGCAATAAAAAATTACTAACTTTATGATTCTGCAGAGCTTATTCAGTTCAAAGTTGAGATTTTTTAGACAATTTTTCTTAAAAGTCATCATTATTTTGACCAACTGTTTTTCTTCAACCCATCCTTGGTATTGCCCTAACTTAATATCCAACCTCAGGTCCTTCATCATCATTATCATCATCATTTTAGTTCGCGCAGTCACATTCTTTGATTGTTAAATATTGTACACAATAAACCTATCTTTGTGATACAAGAGTGTTTTTCAATAACTACTCATACATACTTAGTTATAACGCCTGATGGAACCAGTGTGTGACCGAATCTAAGCGCCGCAGCTTGGAACTCAGTGCTGATACCAGGATGAACATTGGGATCGTACCCTATGGAAACATTCAGTTAGTCATAAACTGTTATCTGACTGAAGCATGATTATGTATATTTATGTCCAAGATGAGATACCGTATATTTCTCTTTATGTCAGTGTGGCGAGATGGATGTTAGATAGAAAATAATAGATATAGTTCCCAGAAATGGAGAAGAAAGCTGGTGAACTAGGGTAGGGATGGCACATGGCAAGTCAGGAAAATAACTCCACAGTTCTGATGGTAGCTGCAGAAGACAGCTGTGTAGTAAGTCACCTTCTCGCTAGACCTTTCCTATGCTCCAAGGGTGTCTTTATTAATAGTTGGTGTGAATTGCAGCTCGTTAATTATCTCTACCAATTAAAAAAAAATACTTTCTCTTCATTTCCACACAATAACACAGTTTCAAACAGAAACTGGATGTTTAAACAAAATCAATCAGCTGCGATTATAAAGTATATCTGTACATTTATTAATTCAAATAGAAGTTTGGTAAAGATTGCAGATATATATTTACACAAATCACACGTTGGAAAATTATGAGGTGTCAATGTCTTTGTTCATCATTTCTGGCTATTGGTGACTTTTGCATCTTGTTTCTTGAGTACTTATCTAATTCAGGTCCTTTCACTGCAGACACTTATCATCAATCATCAGGTGTTGATGTCCAAGATTCTTAGTTCACCTAAACAGGTACACACAAGACTACTATCCGGCTAATTGCATAGGTGGTCCTTGAATCACACACTGCAGTCTGTTATGCTTCTTATCAGCTTTCTTGTGGCTCTCTTGGATAAGAAACATATGCATAGATTATTGTATCCGTTTCCTACCTCCAAGACGTTCCTCCCATGATGACTGGCCACAATTGATCAGAATCCTCATTTAGTCAACATAGTCCATGAGATCGTGGACATGTCAGTCAAAGTAGTACATCTTACAATCATTAAGATTATAACAGGGGGTTCGAGGTCAGAATATAACAAGGAGCCAAGTGTCAGAAATCTGGTTTCATAAATCTGCATGCGCGAATTTAACAGATCTATATTTTAAATCAAAGGGCGAAAATCTATTGACTTATAAAGTCAATACCAAAATCAAAATGTTTGAGAGACATATGAAATGTCACATAAATGAAGAATTTAGAAGGCAGATAAATCTCGACAGCAGTTGTAGTTTTCCAGTCGTGAACGCCCTAACATCTAGAGACAGCTAGGAAATACTGAGACAGTAAGGAAGAATGAGAGAGCAAGACATTGAGATAATAATAGATTTGAAATTGTGCTATACAAGGTTGACCAACCTCAAGGGAAGGTTGGACACATTATTTCACATCTTCCACGTTATATGTAAATAAACTTTATCGTAATTTATACTGCAGTCAGATTCAAGTCACTCATCTATTGTTGATATCATTCGTCAACTGTCTACATGAACTGTTGTTGTATTGCACCAAGTAAGAAGTTACTATTTACCATCAACCAAAACCTGCCTACTGTTAGAGTTAACTAACCTCAGACCTAAGGGTCTTTTATATTTGGACATGCGCCCTAATATAACCGGCTAGGTTGAACGGGACGCGCCTCGCCAAAACGAGGCAAAACTTTATAAAAAAAAAAAAGTGATACGAACCACTATCTTCTTCTTCTTCCGTCCTTAGCCAAAGACCGACCAAGCAGTCAGAGGCCATCACGCCTTGTGGCGTCTTAAGGGCAACAGCAGATTGATTTTCTCTGTTGTAGTTTCCCATCACGCCTAGCGGCGTCTTTAGGGCAACAACAGATAGATCCATCTGCCGTTGTTTCCGTAATCGGTGTGACAAGCCAACGGGTGATCAGCCCATTGGGCACGAACCACTATACATCATCAAAAATCAACATCATCATTTAGCGTATATGCCAATTGCCACAAAATATATCGGTAGGGTATAGACATCATTTACAAATTTTAATGAATTCTGTCTTGATTACTTCCCTTTTGTCCTAAGTTATACCAAAAGCGGTTTTCCTTTTATAATAATAATAATAATAGCCCCTTCAGTCATAACTGACTATGGGGAATGCGTCCCTGAGGTGACAGCCCTCAGCTGCTTATTTTCCTGGTGCTCCTTCTTTCGACCTTTTCTTCTCTCTTCTGCTTGTTGTGCGAGCTTCTTTTCGCCCAATCTGAGGTGGCGCCGTAAATAGCATCGCCACTTAGTGCGATCGACAGCTTCATCCTCCCATGGTGCTGGATCCATGTCCAGTGCCCTCATATCTCTCTTGCACATATCTTTGAACCTCAGCTGCGGTAGTCCAACTGTTCTTTTGCTATCTGCTAATTGTCCATAGAAGATATCCTTCGGGGTGCGACCATCTTCCATGCGACGGACATGACCAAGCCAGCGCAGTCTGCGATGTCTAAGTAGTGTATACATGCTTTGAATGCCAGCACGTGACAACACCTCGACATTTGTCACTTTATCTTACCACGAGATGCCGAGGATTCCCTTTAAAGATTTTCTATAAACAAAATTTTAAATTAAACGAAAGAAACAAAGGTAGCGAAGAAGCAGTGAAAAAAGAAGAAGAAGAAGAAGAAGGCAAACACTATGGCATCCATCATTTAAAAGCTAAGCTCTGAAAAGGATTAGTATTGCTACTATTGCACAGTCATGTGAAGGACTTCTAGCTGCATCATGCTGTTCATGATTGTTCAGGTTATATCCAGTTTGGAAACAAATTTCAGTTATCAGTACAGTGTTAAGAGTACGAAGATTAAGATATCAGCAGGTAATTCGAAGTCAATGTTAACAGGAATTTTAAATATTACAGCAATTTACGTAGCACCAAAATACTTTTAACCCAACGATTAATACAAGTTTAAGACACATTACTACGATCTACGTTTATCACAAAATCTTTTTACATGCAAGTCGGCTTTGCTTTTCCCAGTTATGCGCTGTGGGTATGTAGCTTCGACAAGCGTGTGTCAGTCCGCTGGACGTCTTTTCAGCTATAAAAAGATCTAGATTTGGTATATCAGCCCGCTCACATTCAATTCTAGACTGTGTTAATACGAGTGTGCGAGTAGGCAGTGTTATTTGCGCATTCCAGATCCTGCAGTGTAGATTGTTATCCACTGTATTCGTCTAGAAACACCCTCTGTTGTCTGGCTCATCCCCAATTCTATGACAACTAAAAAGAGAATGGCTGATCGAGGCATCATTGTCGTACTCCTGTTTCACCTCGAAATCTTGGTTACTCTGCTCGACACTGCACATAAAATTAGTATAGAGACTTTTGATGATTGAAACAATCACTTAGGGATTTCGTAAGCCCTTAGTATTTCTATGGGCTGCCTGTGTATGCTGTCAAATGCTTTGTAAAACTCATCTCTACATATTGTTAAGCACTTAATTAGGTACACATGTTTGTATTAGTAATTTATATACTGTAAGGAGAATAATTCATTAAAAATACTGCATAGATTGTAAGGAGAATAATACATTACAGATGTCAGTATGTATATATTGAAAGGAGAACAATATATTACAATTGTCAGCGCTTCATATAATATAAAGAGAAATGTTCGGGCTGTATATAATATAAGCAGAATAACAAAGTACATGTGTCAGGACTGTGTATATTGTAAAGGAACAATAAACTATAAATAACAGTATTGTCCTCTCCACTTTTCTCCCCTTCTCACATTTATCATCACTGAGCACAAAACACAGCTTTATATTCTTACCGACGTATTTGTTCTTCTTTCCTCCTTGGTATGGATAATCGCTGATATCAAACGTCTTTCTATTAGCATCAACGCTAAGCCAGGCTGGTAACCATTCATACATCACTATTTTCTTGATTGCAAACAGGCAAAATTAGTTGAACGTCACAAATGTGTACTTGTTTTTCTTTTAAACCTCAGTAATTTCTTTAATACATAAACGAAAGAAATAATCATTAGACCTACACACCATGAATACATATGACATTAGTTCATCAATTGTTTAAAAAAATAACGTTTTGCCTCGTTTTGGCGAGGCGCGTCCCGTTCAACCTAGTCGGTTATATTAGGGCGCATGTCCAAATATAACAGACTCTTAGGTCTGAGATAGTTCATGAATGATAGGAAACTCGGTACAGGGAATTACATGAGGTAATTTGATCATCAGAAACCGTTCCCCCGTCAAACAAGTGTTTCAGCCCTTTTATCTCCCTTGCACTCTAAGGCAATCTTTTTATTCTGGAGGAACCTTTGAAACAATTTTCAGATCTCAGGAAACCCTGAATGAACCAAAAAAAAAAAAATATATATATATATATATATTATATATAATATATATATATATATATATATATATATATATATATATATATATATATATATATATATATATATATATATATATATATATATATATATATATATATATATATATATATATATATATATATATATATATATATATATATATATATATATATATATATATATATATATATATATATATATATATATATATATATATATATATATATATATATATATATATATAATATATATATATATATACAGCTCATGGTACCTTAGCGTGTGTCAGTAAGTTGTAAAAATAATAAGCCAATACAAATTATCAAAGCTCTTGTGAGTAGAGAAATATTTTTTTCTGTGGATCTGTTTATTTTGGCCAACTTATTAGTCTACTCTGTTTTTTGTGTGGCATGGTACTTAAAGAACTAGATACTTTAAAAGCGGGAAAGAGGGGGGGGGGGGGGGGGGGCTTTGGGTCATGACTCCTAAGTGTCAGTTTTCTATTGATTTTTCCGCCTGCGCTGGGAATTTAACCTATTTGGTAGAAACTTCTAAATTCACTCCTGTTTTATGCATTCTGCCAACTTGAGGCAGTGTGACGAAATCAGTTAATCAGTTCTGTACTGCATTATCAACTTATTTCTTCATTTTCCTCACTCATTATTCTATTATTTGGCATATTTTATGCACCTACATTTTTTGCGCTGACCACTCCCTAGACTTGTTTACGTTTGACCATGTGAATCGTAGTATTACAAGGCTAATTAGACAGGTCAGCAGATAATACTTTTATCACTTAAGTCGTCTATCCACCTTTGATAGAGACGGTCCTTGTTAACACAAGGTGGTCGCGCACGATCGATGAAAAGAAAGCCAGATTGGCTGTCTAAGAAATCCGTCTCGGGAATGTATGCAAACACAGGTGATAATATGTAATCGCTTCCGCTGGACCATTTGTGTAGCAATTGTACGTATAACCTGTCAGAGGAGACAATTTGGGAGGAAGGTATTAGCCAGGAAATAAGTTCACCAATGTATTTGTGAGTTTGCACAAGTGCAATCGGAGGTATTACTGCCATATTTGAAAGAGGTCACGAGTTTAAATTTTAAAATTGATATTTTAAAACACGCGGGAGACAGTAATGATTTAACACACCGATCCACCTAGTTCTAAAGAGACATGACTGGTTTAATTTGAGAGCCGGAATAGACTTTAGTTTCCATTAGAAAGTTTGTCGGAAATACCATCTGGGACTTGAACTGAGAAATGGAAATATAATCAAGCAAAATCGGAGACACAAATCAGACTGCATTTTTCAACAACGTCAAGTGACAACTCCCAGTAACCAGAGAGAAAGATGGGACGAAGAATTCCTAAATTAAAAGTGACAGATTGAAATATTTGGGCGTCTTTATAACTTAAAGAGAACCCGCAATTTTAAATAACAAGACTGGAAACTTAAGGAACCAGAGCACCCGTCATAAGAGGAATACTAAAATTTCCCCAACCAAGTGTTCGAAGTATCTAATCAAAGTTGCTGTGTCAATTCATCTGTGCCAGAAGATCGCATATCCCATTTTGGGTGAGTGTAAACATTTATTTTATCATCTGAATTTTAACATGTCTGTACTTGCTAAGTGGTTATACAAA
Source organism: Oreohelix idahoensis (assembly GCA_024509875.1). Lineage (NCBI taxonomy): Eukaryota > Metazoa > Mollusca > Gastropoda > Stylommatophora > Oreohelicidae > Oreohelix > Oreohelix idahoensis. The sequence continues at coordinate 184,346 of JAMPIV010023065.1, forward strand.
GCAAAGGAGGCTAGCAACCTCAACATATGAAAATGGTATGTTCATAAACCACTACAGCAAGCACTAGTGTTTGCTTTATGCTAGTTCGCTCAAGAAAGCGAAAGGAGAAGCGACCCCAGACTCCGAATGGAGCAGTAAGATGATTACCCCACATGTGCCTAGAATGTGTAGTATCATTTGGTAAGATATATGTACCTTATTAATTGTAATTCAGGCAAGCCATTGCACTCGCGATGTCCAGACACATTTTCCCCATTTAAGTGACCAGAAGAATAACGGTGATTTCTAATCATATTCCCTGAGTTATACTGTGTATACAGGGAGAATAATTATTCAGAGAGGCTAACATTGGTGGGTGGACAGCGAGACAATGCGCCTGTTAATCGTCAGGACACAAATGTACTTTGCAGAGGCATTTTGTTCTTGTATTTTTCCTAAAGTTCCTGATTCGAAGTTACAAGACGGTTTTTAGTACCAGAGCAGTCTGAAGTAAGAATCTTCGCCACTAACTTGTGATTCAAGAAGCTGGGTTCGCCACCAACTACCTACAGTGCAGACGTTGTGAAGACACCCAACTTGACATTAGGAGTGAAGTTAATCTAGACGCCTCTAGAGAAGAGTCCTCATCACAAAAGACCTGACAACGACCCATTGCAGTACTCAACCAGTTAAGTTTTTTGTAACAAGCACAAGCAACGGACAATAATAATCATCAGTCCCTAATTAAGTCTCAGTGAAGACTACTTACTTAGTCGTTCCCCTTTTACCGTGAGGTGTAGAGGTTTGGAAGAGAGAGCGCCAGACCATCCTATCGGCTGTCCTCCTCCTGGCCTGGCTCCATTCTAGTCCTCGGTCCTTCAAAGATTGTCTAATGTTGTCCTCCCAGCGGACTCTGGGTCGTCCTGGGGGTCTGGATCCTTGGCTCTTTGTTTCCCATGTTTGTCGTGGCAGCCGATCCTCTCCCACTCTGCAGACATGGCCAAACCATCCCAGCTGGGACTGCTCCACTTGGGTCTGCAGGGGGTGGCATTTAAGGCCTTGACGTATCGTCTGGTTGCGTACCATGTCTCTTCTTGTTACTTCAACCACCTTCCTCAGATACCTCATTTCTGAGGTTTGGATCTGGCCTTTGTGGGCTGCAGTCATTGCCCATGACTCGCATCCATATGTCAAGACTGGGACATAGTTGGAGCGGTAAACAGCCATCTTCGTTTTCTTACCAACCTCTCTCTTGCTGAGGAATCCTTGATTTATGGTCTGAAAAAGTCTCCCAGCTTCTGCCCTTCGAGTGGCAAACTCTTCCCTGACGCCTCCCACTCGGTCTACAACAGCTCCGAGGTACCTAAAGTGGCCGACCTGCTCCAGGACCCGCTCTCCCAGCCGAATCTGATGTCCTCTTTCCTCTCGCGATATCACCATGGATTTTGTTTTAGAGCTGCTTATGACCATCCCTCTCTTCTCCAGCTCTTCATTCCAGACTTGCAGGTTGGATTGGAGATGTGCCTCTGATTTAGCAATCAGGGCAACATCATCAGCAAATGCCAGCTCCGAAATACAGATCTGTCTCATCTTCCAGTACCCCACTGAATACTTTCTTGTTCTCTCCTTACATGCCTTGATGACATCGTCCATAAGGAGTATGAAGAGGTAAGGTGATAGGATATCACCTTGTCTTAACCAGTGGTGGTCCTGAACTCCTCTGACTTATGATTTGCTGTCCTCACATAATTTCTGCAAGACTTGTAGAAGCTCTGTATAGCATGAATCAGAGGTGCTGGAATGTTCTTCCTTGCCAGTGAAAACACATTTTAAAACCCTCTTAAGTCTCTTTTATCCATATTTATTTAAATTTGATAACAACTAACTGATTATTAAATTTGTTATATGGTATTTTTTACAAATTCATAGTTAATTTACTTCTTATAGACAAGAGAGCGCATGTATGATCTAAAGCCTTTAATACATATACATATTAGTTACATCTATAGAGTCAAATATTTATAAAAGGAATTTTCGCTGGTCTAAACCAGCTGGGGGTTCGAACAAGCCACATCATTGCTTTAAAACTTCACAAAAGGTGCCGATCAGATACAAGTTAATAGTGCTCTGCCTTATGCAGCATTGTTCTTGACTTCTGAATTATCTTGCGAACACTCCCTTGAGATAGAAGCACCATTATCCTTCTATCTACAACTCTGCCAAGAGTAAACATGTGCGAAGATAGACACCTTTGAAGACCCATTTTAGATACTCTCGAGAGTTTTGGTCACTGGTGGACTCATTACTGCATGCAAAGAAGGGGGGCGGGGGGGCGGGGGGGGCACATTCCGTGACATGCAGTTAAGAAAAGTAAAAAACATATTGTACATACTAGTAAATTACTGTCCTGAGTTCCACACATTTGTACTAATTTTGTAAACTGAATTTTCAAGCTCGATTGAAAATAAGAAATGATAACACACTGTGTCTCTTCAAATTCTTGGATCCTTTAGCCATTGACTGACTAGGCAATGAATGACCATTATGCTCAAAAGGCGTCTTGTAAGGCAGTAACAAGCTCTTTCTCACTTTTCTCCTGTCGATGGTCATTCTTCGTGTGGTACTTGAGCTCTGGTTTATGTTTTTTCATCTCGACCTCCACAGTTCATGCATCGTTTTTTGGTAACCTCTTTTTCGCCATCCTGCTGGGAATCCAATCACATAACCGTTCTGGTGATGGTTTGAAGGTCTCGTTTAAGGACATGACCAAGCCAGTTCCAATGTCTACGTGCTACGATTGTGTGCATATCTACTTGATTGCTCCGTAGATCATTAGTATTTATAACTGGTTTGATCACGGAAAAATAGTTGATAATTATTCTTTTGAACCTGATTTTAAATGTGACTGATGCAGCACGACAAACGACAATAAAATCATGTAGCATTATAAAGGTAAGGATTAGATGATTAGATGATTTAGTAATGAAAAAACATAAGCCCCACATTCTCAAGACATTAGCTAGTAATGGAGGAAATGAAAAAAAAAAAATTAAAATTAAATAAAAATGGAAACTGGCCATACTAATAACTTCAGATCTCAGCTATGGCCACCACGTGTGATGTCGATAGACATCCAAGACAGAGGGTTAAAAACATAAACAATGGGGGGACTTCAACGGCACACAATTTGTATCTAAATAACACGAAGAACCTCACAATAAAAACAGGGCGTAGTAAAAAAAAAAAAAAAAACGGATAACCTAAGAAACTGCAGAAAAATTAACAGAGTTTCTTGATAATGAAGACAGTCTGATATCGTGATTCTGAAAGAAGTCTACAGGAGTTTATAAATAACAGTGTAAACTGGAAGTTGTGGAGAAGCATAATTACCGACCCACATTTGGCATCTGGCATGACACTTAAAGAAGTGTAGAACGGAAACTTAAGTCCTGCATGGTGATGTTAATCCAGTTGTGCCTTTGCCTTCCAATAATTATACACGGTACATCTTATTCAAGCGACCATATGTTAATTATTCTAATTTTAGATCTTACTTAAAGGGTTTCTGTTGAAGCTACCACAAGGCCAGGAAGCCAGCAGTGGGTTCCTTTGAATTGCTAAGGTTTGATACGAAGAATAAACCAGACTGACAAAATGGTTCAGTTGACTCAAAGCGCGGACAGCGAGCAAGATCTTTTCTTCGACTCTTCTTCAAGTACCATGCCAGCGGGCAATAGTACGATGGTTTACCTTGACTTCCGTCGGTTTGTGCGCATCAGTATCTATAGCCTTTGACTAAGACCTCTAAACATCAAAGGCAGCGGGGACGGGAGAGGTTAAGGCACTCCCATCTCGGAGGTCGACACGTTATACACAGCTTCAGTGTTGTCTTATTCAGATAGCTGCTCCCAACGAACTGTCCCACCTTACCGTCAGTGACAACCATCTGTTTTAGTCCACGTTTTGCTCATTTATAATTTCTCCATCCAGAGGACCTTCAACCATTCACTACCTGGAAGACGCACCTAGTCGAGGACAGACTCCTGGTCCGATGAGGTTTATTCGTCCAAGTTCTTGCCACGTTTTTTTTCTATCCTGTCTCTAGTTGTCTTCTCCGTGTTTTTTATGTCTGCGTCTACTAATTGCGTTTAGTTTATATTACTTATTTAACATATTACTAATTAAACATTCCATTTATATATATTTTTTTCACTGTTTGTTTCTTCTTTTCTACTTCTCTTAATTATTATCGATTTAAGTGACACTTCTTTACCTGATACTGAGCTATCACCCTCTTCCGGGCAGCGTTGAAAAATGTCCTCGCTATTTAGTGAACTATTCTTCCTCTTAATGTCCTGGGCCACAAAAATTATGGTAGCGGAACCAAACAACGGCTAGCGCAGTCAGGAAAGGGTTCTCATGTGTTCTTGGATTAACCATACCCTGTTGTATTGGACATTACATGTGCTTATTGTCATGATTATTATCATAGTGATTGCTGTGAAAAGAGGGCAGTTATTTTTTTTTTTTTGGCGGGATGAAGAAAATTTAAAAAAAAGGCATCTAAAGCGTTCGTATGCTATACTTTTCATCCCTTCGAAGCCAATGGACCAAATCGTTACACATAATGGAGATGGTTTTGGGGATCTAGAGAGTTGTCTTCAAGTCTGTCCTAACGAGTCTCAAGTCGAGGTCCAAGTCTCCTAGTACAAGTCTCAAGTCGAGTCACAAGTCTCTTATTGCAATTTTCAAGTCGAGTCCGCAAGTCCCTAAACGCGTTTAGCTAAGTGTATAAAACAGCATCTAGGACAGGGACATGAAGTTGTGGAGAGAGGTTAGCCTAATCCAGACGGTAGGATACCTGAAGAAGCAGACGTATTTGGTGAAATCACGATGTCTTATATCTTTGAAAGTGTTGATTGTGTTTCCAATTATGACGAAAATATATCTATATTATTTGTTGCAGATGACGAAGTGGGACATATTAGTATTAAGTCAGCCATCCTAAACATTCAGTTAGGTCGCACTTTATTACGTTTTTACTATTCCAACTTGTAAAGAGTTTGTCAGTCAGTTTCATACCGTCTTTTCTATTTCTAATTTACTGAACTAGTTTGTGGAGTTTGTTAATGAACGAATGACAGAGTTTCTGAATGAATCAATGAGTTTTTGCATCAAAAGAAATGAAGGTATTTTTTTTTTTCTATACCCCGATTAATGTGTTTGCGTATCGAATAAAATGAATAAACATAAAAAGAAAATCTGTTACATAGTGGTAAATGAGTTTACACAACGATAAGAGAATTTTACAAAACGATAAGAGAGCTGCTTACACCACGAATAAGTAAGCTACGTAGACTACTAAGCTTACGTCTAAATCTGTTGACAGGGCGCAAAATACGGTCTCTTGGAGATGGCGCATTAGCAAATGGGAGCCGGATGTCGTTAAGGACAGGCCAACTCTTTTTTAAGTCATCAGATGTGGTTAGCAGGCGACCGTCCGTGAAATTGCGCAATGCGTCCTCAACTGCTTTCCCTGAACCGTACATCAGGTTTCCATCCAGATAAGGGGTGATCTCATTAAGCTGAGGAAAACAAAAATTATAATTAAGAGAGACAAAAAGGGCATGTTTACTTTCAAGTTATACTACATTTCAAAATACTGCGTCGTGTTGTTTGTTAGTATTTTAAGAAGCTCTAAAACGCTAGTGCTTTCTTGGAGCCATGATTTCTGTTGCAACTTAAGCAGCTCTCCTTCTGTTCATTCCGCAACCTCTTTGTACAGACCTAAGTCTCAGTCAGAATTACAGCAGCGGCAGGCAACCCAAGATCTGTGGAAATCTACTTTAGAACCACTCACTTATATATATATATATATATATATATATATATATATATATATATATATATATATATATATATATATATATATATATATATATATATATATATATATATATATATATATATATATATATATATATATATATATATCACTGCTATCTCTGCCGGTCTTCTTCCAACATTTACATCAACAGAGCAGTGGAAAATTCAAACTAAATGATATTTCACCCAATGTAAATTTCACTTCAAAGAAAAGATACAGTTCTGTCTCAGTTCACGATTGAAATTAATATTTTCGTAAGCTAGCTCGTGAGTTATCACTAGGAATCAGGAGATAGTATCTTTAATCCTGGGAGCACCGTCCTTGTATATGCCAGATTGAATGTCTAGTTCGACATTTCTGTAGCTTTAACTTTCTCTTCCTTTTCCCTTTCCGTAACCAGAGATGTACCGAATTAGTGTTTCTCAAACTTATAATAATCGCGTACCATTTATGAGAGGATAGTGTCACCGGCGTACCTCAATCTGGCAAAGATAATGTAGTAGTCTTAATAATACTATTTTATCTACACTAGATCATATATAATATATGCAATTGATTTATTAACATACATATAATAATTATAAAAGTTCTACAATACGTGCTACACATGTACATAGAAATAATAGACCGTAAATTTGACAGAGTGGTTATAAAACTCTAGTCTCAAGCAGAACAGGTGCCCGGTTCGATTCACGGTATCGTCAAGCTCCAGTCTACACAGCTGTAAATGGGTACCTGACTTTGTGTTCTTGAGTTAGGGAAAGAAAAGACAGCGACGAAAGGAACTAATCATCTCACCTCTCGATGTTGGGCCTAATGTAGTGTAGTGTATCACACTTAACTCCCCTACGGTAGTATCTGCTATAAGACTACATTTACTTATAATTGAAATAACGATAAGTAATAACAAGACTCTGGATGCACATCCCGTAGCACAATTTGTTCATTTCTTGCTGTTTCCGTAACTGGAATTTATTTTTTTTACATAGATAAGGCCCAGTATAAAACATTTAGTCTTTAATAAAACCCGTTAGTGAGAGTTGCACTCTGTCTATTTATGAAGACACACGCACTGTCAGACAGGTGTTAACTTGTAAACCCACGTGGTTAAAAGATAAAAATGTTTATGTTTCTCACAGGTATGCCTCGGTACTAAATGCTGGCAAAGTTTGGGTACCACAGTTTCACTATATATAAATGGAAAGTACACATATCAAATAATTATACATACTATGTACTCGGATATAACTGATAATTTTAAATTGCAAGTGTAGTGCTTGACTTATCATTTAAACTTTCCTGTGAAATACGTTATATACATAAAATCAATCATCATGAATTAGGAATACCTACGTGTTCCGTCACCACTCATGAAGCATCTAGCATTATAAGTTAGTTAGAAAAATTTATTCTCGTCTGATTATTTTAGCAGTAAAATTAAATTCATTAATAGCCGACTGAGTTTAAGCTAGAAATATAATTTCTGTTTTCCCCTGTAACTCGTCACTATAAAATAATACAGACTATATAAATTAAGCGCTCTGCACCAAATCTAACTAGTGAAATAAAATAAGCGATTTAACACTTTAAACACTTCACAAAATACTAGAATATAATATATATAATATTTACCTCAACACAGAACTACTAAGAACTTAAACCACTTCGACCAAACTAAATGCCATCTCTATTAACAGAGATTCTTAGGAATCGAACGAAGGCTTGTTCTAGTCTTGACTGCGAAGTTACTGAGTGAATTAAATCTCAAACTCTCGTTAAGATATATGAAACACACACAAAGGATGTGCCCTTATTACAAAATCCAAAATCATCTCCCCTTTCCCGTCTTTAACACTGCACATACCCAGACACCAGCCATAGCTGCCAGCCGCGTCTTAACACCTTCTCCCGACGTACGGCTTTTCTGAGCTATGTAAGTCTGGCGCTGTTCGCGCCTCATGCTGAAACTTTAACCGTGGGAGCGTGAGTGTCATGGAAAAACCGAGACGCATGTCTGCCATTCGGTCTCTCGAGAGCGAATTTCTCTCACCTCATGCCAAAACCCGGCCGAAGAAACACTGTGACAGGTGTCTGCTCTCTATGTCTGATAGACTGAAATCCCACCTAAAATTACTTCGTTCAAGGGACTGACTCGTTATGTCATAATGCGTTCTCAGTTTTGAGAAAAGAAACAGGTAAACGTTATAATGGGAAAATAGTAATGTATATAGTCGCAACGAACGAATGCGAAAAATACAGGAAAAAGGTAAAGAGTGATAATAAAAATAGAGGATACGGGTGAAAGAAAAAGAAGAGGATATAGGCAATTAAATGATCATAACCTCTGTGACAGTCAAGGTAGGAAAAACAATTTCGAGATCTAATGTTCACAGTGTACAGTAGCTTGTAATATTCGATAGTTACAGAGAATGTCAGGTAGATAAACCTCTCTGGATAAAATCTTCGCCACACCACAGTGGTCGGTAGTCTGGTAATGTTAAATTTTGATAACTTCGTCACAGCGGGCTGAATGTAAATACAAAGCAAAAGAATCTGGGTAGCTATATGTCCAGATACAGTTATTCTTAGTGTCATATATTAGTACTCTCTCTCTCTCTCTCTCTCTCTCTCTCTCACTCACTCACTCACTCACTCACTAGGTGAAACAAGAAGGCCAAACAGGTCAATCTCGAAGACCCGGTATTTACATAAGAATGTTTTGTTAGTATTATGTTGGACTAGACTTAGACCCTTTCTCAGATAAGACCGCTGGTAGGTTTGGGTTTGTGATCCGTACTGTATATAGGAAGAAAATACAAACATTTAATCACTTCATAGCATTCTATCCTAACCCGCGAAAATGTATGATCTATTATTCCCTCGGTTATCAGATTTGATTAGAAAACACAAGTGTATAGCTTATCTTATAGTTCTTATTAACCCGTGAAATAAATTCTAGTCATTTACAAAATTTACACATAATGGATTAGAGAAAATATATATATTTCGTCAGTACTACATTGCCTAGTGCATTTACTATTCAATTAAAATATCTCTTTTCTGTGTGATCGCGAGTAATTAATTTAACGTTACAGCCGGAAAAATTAGCTAAAAATTATTTTAATTCGCTCTTTAAAAAAAATCCTGCTTAACTATAATGACGGACTTTAAGAATTAAATCACTCAACACAGAAAAAATCCTAGTGAAATATTTATCGCAACACAGAAAATTAAAAAACTATCTCCAACGAAAAACTAAGAAAACCCACTAATACAAATGGCTCTAGAATTCGAGCTAGATGTTCTGAAAAATTTCTGTGGCTACTAGATAAACTGAGTTTAAAGGATGAGGTATATATATATATATATATATAATATATGAAATAGGTAGAAATTCGCTAGCTCTTGCGAGATTTCACGCCTTAGCCCGCACTTTGGGAAAATCTACGGTCGATTTCTGAAGGAAAGTTGTATTTCTCACTTTTGTCGACCGTAGAGACGTTGTCCCACGAGCAAATCGTCTCTTTGATCTCGTCTCGTCTGTAGCTAATTACGTTCAGGAACAGACGGATGCGGTCAGCAACCGCGGTTTATCGCCCCTTTCTTGTTCTTCATTCGCTTATTCCCTGAGAAAGTGCAATCCATCATAGGTACAACTTTTGCCTCTCTCTACACGCGTTCAGTCTGGCCTGTCACTATTAACAACGGTTTGCACAATCGCTGGCGGTTCTATCGGCCGGGTTTTGGCATGAGGTGAGAGAAATTCGCTCTCGAGAGACCGAATGGCAGACATGCGTCTCGGTTTTTTCCATGACACTCACGCTCCCACGGTTAAAGTTTCAGCATGAGGCGCGTAAAACAGCGCCAGACTTACATAGCTCAGAAAAGCCGTACGTCGGGAGAAGGTGTTAAGACGCGGCTGGCAGCTATGGCTGGTGTGTCTGGGTATGTGCAGTGTTAAAGACGGGAAAGGGGAGATGATTTTGGATTTTGTAATAAGGGCACATCCTTTGTGTGTGTGTTTCATATATCTTAACGAGAGTTTGAGATTTAATTCACTCAGTAACTTCGCAGTCAAGACTAGAACAAGCCTTCGTTCGATTCCTAAGAATCTCTGTTAATAGAGATGGCATTTAATTTGGTCGAAGTGGTTTAAGTTCTTAGTAGTTCTGTGTTGAGGTAAATATTATATATATTATATTCTAGTATTTTGTGAAGTGTTTAAAGTGTTAAATCGCTTATTTTATTTCACTAGTTAGATTTGGTGCAGAGCGCTTAATTTATATAGTCTGTATTATTTTATAGTGACGAGTTACAGTGGAAAACAGAAATTATATTTCTAGCTTAAACTCAGTCGGCTATTAATGAATTTAATTTTACTGCTAAAATAATCAGACGAGAATAAATTTTTCTAACTAACTTATAATGCTAGATGCTTCATGAGTGGTGACGGAACACGTAGGTATTCCTAATTCATGATGATTGATTTTATGTATATAACGTATTTCACAGGAAAGTTTAAATGATAAGTCAAGCACTACACTTGCAATTTAAAATTATCAGTTATATCCGAGTACATAGTATGTATAATTATTTGATATGTGTACTTTCCATTTATATATAGTGAAACTGTGGTACCCAAACTTTGCCAGCATTTAGTACCGAGGCATACCCTGTGAGAAACATAAACATTTTTATCTTTTAACCACGTGGGTTTACAAGTTAACACCTGTCTGACAGTGCGTGTGTCTTCATAAATAGACAGAGTGCAACTCTCACTAACGGGTTTTATTAAAGACTAAATGTTTTATACTGGGCCTTTGAGCCAGATCAGATTTTCTGCACAAACTCTATGTACAAATTTTAGCCGTGGTGGCAAGTAAACATATTCACATGTCAGTAACATTCCGACGGAGTTTCGACTAGTGGTGTGGCGACCAACTATAGTCCTTTCCTGAAAGTAGACACCGATCTGACATTCCTCATTCTAGAAACCTAGGCTATTGACACTGTGCTCGTTGTTAATGTTTCGTGCCTGGACAATTTTAATGTGACCTAAACAGACATCCGAAAAATAAGAACACCCAAGGAGTCGTTCCCGGAAGCAGAGAATTCATCCTGTCTTTTTGGAACTGGGGATTTCTTGGTCAAAGACTGCCCTTGACGAGTCTGTAGGTGAATGTCCTAAAAATTGTATTACCAGAAGTGGCTATCTAAGCTGTGAGTATGAACATGTGCACGTGTGCTCGGCTGAATGATTAAAGGGAATGCAGGACGGAGTGATTTTTTTATTGTTGTAATTGGGCACCCATTTTGCTATCTTAACTTTCTGTATTCAAGTATTGCTAATCATATTTCCCGTAAAATAGAACAGAGATATCAAGTCTGTCCATACCTTAAGAAGGGGAAATATTAGACCTAATCCTATGTATCCTTGTTTCCTTGGGGGCTATCATTTTCTTCCAACAGGACTGTGGGCATACCTAGAGGGATAAGATCTAACGGTGGGTCTATCATTTCTTGTAGCAATTCCTTGATTTTTATGACTATTTGTATATGTTTTGATGTAATTTCTATGTGTTGTGAGGAAATTTTAGATGATAATTAAAGTTTCTCTTGAAATTAATCAGCGTGTTGGTCAGCTCGTTCTAGAATATTTATATAATCATTTGTTATAGTTTTCCCACGTCTGTACGTCCAACTGTCATCATATGTGTGCGTGCACGTGAGTGGTTATATATATATATATATATATATATATATATATATATATATATATATATATATATATATATATATATATATATATATGTATATATGTGTGTGTGGTTAGACTGTCTGACTCCTCTAAAGCTGTCGTAGAAGATAGGTGAGAGAGAGAAGATTTCTCGATCTCAGAGACAGCCTCTTAATCACATTCTACCATCTCACTCGTGGAAATCTATTGCTATTACTACTTCTCACTGTAACTATCACTTATTCTAATCTATTCAGAAGGGACCAACCCAAGTCTTAACTCCCCTATCAAAAATCTACGACATTGACTAATTGATGTGATATGAACAGATTCAATTAACAGTAACAAAGTAAGCGTTCCCAAAATAAGAGGATTAAACAGTCTTAGAGGAACTGGGGCTTATTTTGCCAAAACCCACCACTGGATTTGGTACGTATATCATGGAGATATGTTCCAGATGTCGTGAAAACACTTATTAGGTAAGTGAGATTGAAATGTGGCCACATGTTTGTCAGAAGCGAGAGAAAGAAGAAGTGAATAATTCTTCTAGTGTATAATCATTGTACTCACTTTGTTTTTTTTTTTTTCATCTTAGGTTTCCTAAAACTATTCATTTCAGAATAGTATAATTAGAAACTCTGTTCTTTACAGTATATAACTTCTTCTAACGGGATCTTGTCTCAACAGAGGGGATTGCACTTATGTGTCTATTTCTTTATTATTGCTGTACCCTATGATTTTTATATTTGATATTTGATACTGGACGATGTGCAGTTTTTTCTTTATGATAAATAAACTTAACATAAAACTTAATTACCTGTGTTGGTCAGCTCGGCCCAATATCCCTACTCCATTAATATAGTTTGTCACGTTTGTGCGTCAAGTTGTCGTCACTTATCTGTGTGTGTGTATGTGAGTGGTTATAGTGTATATGTTAATATATACAGAGAGGTAAACTGTCTGATAATAAAATTTCATTCGTAGAGATAATCTGGACTAGAGTATCTTCTCAATCCAGGGACAGACTCTACTTTTTCACCATTTCACTCGTGAAATCTATTTCTTTACCTTATCTCTCACTGAGTACCACCGTTTTCAGTTCTATTCAGACGGGACCAGAATCTTCCTTAATCACCTATCCTAAATCTACGACACCCTGGAATACATTGTAGTAATCTACGACACCCTGGAATACATTGTAGTAATCTACGACACCCTGGAATACATTGTAGTAATCTACGACACCCTGGAATACATTGTAGTAATCTACGACACCCTGGAATACATTGTAGTAATCTACGACACTCTGGAATACATTGTAGTAATCTACGACACCCTGGAATACATTGTAGTAATCTACGACACCCTGGAATACATTGTAGTAATCTACGACACCCTGGAATACATTGTAGTAATCTACGACACCCTGGAATACATTGTAGTAATCTACGACACCATGGAATACATTGTAGTAATCTACGACACCCTGGAATACATTGTAGTAATCTACGACACCCTGGAATACATTGTAGTAATCTACGACACCCTGGAATACATTGTAGTAATCTACCACACCCTGGAATACATTGTAGTAATCTACGACACTCTGGAATACATTGTAGTAATCTACGACACCCTGGAATACATTGTAGTAATCTACGACACCCTGGAATACATTGTAGTAATCTACGACACCCTGGAATACATTGTAGTAATCTACGACACCCTGGAATACATTGTAGTAATCTACGACACCCTGGAATACATTGTAGTAATCTACGACACCCTGGAATACATTGTAGTAATCTACGACACCCTGGAATACATTGTAGTAATCTACGACACCCTGGAATACATTGTAGTAATCTACGACACCCTGGTATACATTGTAGTAATCTACCACACCTGGTATACATTGTAGTAATCTACGACACCCTGGAATACATTGTAGTAATCTAGCACACCCTGGTATACATTGCAGTAATCTACGACACCCTGGAATGCATTGTAGTAATCTACCACACGCTGGTATACATTGTAGTAATCTACGACACCCTGGAATACATTGTAGTAATCTACCACACCCTGGTATACATTGTAGTAATCTACGACACCCTGGAATACATTGTAGTAATGTACGACACCCTGGTATACATTGTAATAATCTACGACACCCTGGAATACATTGTAGTAATCTACCACACCCTGGTATACATTGTAGTAATCTACGACACCCTGGTATAAATTATAGTAATCTACCACACCCTGGTATACATTGTAGTAATCTACGACACCCTGGAATACAATGTAGTAATCTACCACACCCTGGTATACATTGTAGTAATCTACGACACCCTGGAATACATTGTAGTAATCTACAAAACCCTGGAATACATTGTAGTAATCTACGACACCCTGGAATACATTGTAGTAATCTACCACACCCTGGAATACATTGTAGTAATCTACGATACCCTGGAATACATTGTAGTAATCTACGACACCCTGGAATACATTGTAATAATCTACGACACCCTGGAATACATTGTAGTAATCTACGACACCCTGGAATACATTGTAGTAATCTACCACACCCTGGTATACATTGTAGTAATCTACGACACCCTGGAATACATTGTAGTAATCTACGACACCCTGGTATATATTGTAGTAATCTACCACACCCTGGAATACATTGTAGTAATCTACCACACCCTGGTATACATTGTAGTAATCTACGACACCTAGGAATACATTGTAGTAATCTACCACACCCTGGTATACATTGTAGTAATCTACGACACCATGGAATACATTGTAGTAATCTACCACACCCTGGTATACATTGTAGTAATCTACGACACCCTGGAATACATTGTAGTAATCTACCATACCCTGGTATACATTGTAGTAATCTACGACACCCTGGTATACATTGTAGTAATCTACCACACCCTGGTATACATTGTAGTAATCTACGACACCCTGGAATACATTGTAGTAATCTAGCGCACCCTGGTATACATTGTAGTAATCTACGACACCCTGGAATACATTGTAGTAATCTACCACACCCTGGAATACATTGAAGTAATCTATGACACACTGGAATACATTGTAGTAATCTACCACACCCTGGTATACATTGTAGTAATCTACGACACCCTGGAATACATTGCAGTAATCTACCACACCCTGGTATACATTGTAGTAATCTACGACACCCTGGAATACATTGTAGTAATCTACCACACCCTGGTATACACTGTAGTAATCTACGACACCTAGGAATACATTGTAGTAATCTACCACACCCTGGTATACATTGTAGTAATCTACGACACCCTGGAATACATTGTAGTAATCTACGACACCCTGGAATACATTGTAGTAATCTACCACACCCTGGAATACATTGTAGTAATCTACGACACACTGGAATACATTGTAGTAATCTACCACACCCTGGTATACATTGTAGTAATCTACGACACCCTGGAATACATTGTAGTAATCTACGACACCCTGGTATACATTGTAGTAATCTACGACACCCTGGAATACATTGTAGTAATCTACGACACCCTGGAATACATTGTAGTAATCTACGACACCCTGGTATACATTGTAGTAATCTACCACACCCTGGTATACATTGTAGTAATCTACGACACCCTGGAATACATTGTAGTAATCTACCGCACCCTGGTATACATTGTAGTAATCTACGACACCCTGGAATACATTGTAGTAATCTACGACACCCTGGAATACATTGTAGTAATCTACGACACCCTGGTATACATTGTAGTAATCTACCACACCCTGGTATACATTGTAGTAATCTACGACACCCTGGAATACATTGTAGTAATCTACCGCACCCTGGTATACATTGTAGTAATCTACGACACCCTGGTATACATTGTAGTAATCTACCACACCCTGGTATAAAAAAGGTAAAGGAACCCGTTACACGCCCATTGAGGCATATTGGGAATATGGTGTTAGGCCCATATTATCTTGACCGTCGGCACACGAGGGTTGATGTGGTCGGCATCACGCCGGCCGCCTTAACCTTCCCAGAGTTGCTCTGGTACCCATTTGGGGCTGGGTTGACCCAGGAGCCGTTTGTGGCCTAAAAATTTCCCGCCTCATCTGGGGATCGAACCATAGACCACTGCGCTAGGAAGCCAGTGCACTAACCACTATGCTACCACGGCTCACACCCTGGTATACATTGTAGTAATCTACGACACCCTGGAATACATTGTAGTAATCTACCACACCCTGGTATACATTGTAGTAATCTACGACACCCTGGAATACATTGTTGTAATCTACCATACCCTGGTATACATTGTGGTAATCTACGACACCCTGGAATACATTGTAGTAATCTACCACACCCTGGTATACATTGTAGTAAACTACGACACCCTGGTATACATTGTAGTAATCTACCACACCCTGGTATACATTGTAGTAATCTACGACACCCTGGAATACAATGTAGTAATCTACCACACCCTGGTATACATTGTAGTAATCTACGACACCCTGGAATACATTGTAGTAATCTACCACACCATGGAATACATTGTAGTAATCTACGACACCCCGGAATACATTGTAGTAATCTACCACACCCTGGTATACATTGTAGTAATCTACGACACCCTGGAATACATTGTAGTAATCTACCACACCCTGGTATACATTGTAGTAATCTACGACACCCTGGAATACATTGTAGTAATCTACGACACCCTGGTATACATTGTAGTAATCTACGACACCCTGGTATACATTGTAGTAATCTACCACAACCTGGTATACATTGTAGTAATCTACGACACCCTGGAATACATTGTAGTAATCTACCACACCCTGGAATACATTGTAGTAATCTACGACACCCCGGAATACATTGTAGTAATCTACCACACCCTGGTATACATTGTAGTAATCTACGACACCCTGGAATACATTGTAGTAATCTACCACACCCTGGTATACATTGTAGTAATCTACGACACCCTGGAATACATTGTAGTAATCTACGACACCCTGGTATACATTGTAGTAATCTACGACACCCTGGTATACATTGTAGTAATCTACCACACCCTGGTATACATTGTAGTAATCTACGACACCCTAGAATACATTGTAGTAATCTACCACACCCTGGTATACATTGTCTTTTAACAAAGCACTTTTCAAACACTTCCTCAACACTGATTATCTACCCCCATAGAAACAGTATTTGCCTGTCAACATCTCATCCATAGGTCAACATTTCTTTTCCTCTTCCGCTAATTTTCGTGTGTGAATATTTTGTTTTATATCCATGTAATATCATTATTATATTCACTTAAAAATATTATTATATAATGTAATGTATGTGTGAATGTACCCACATAATACTGTACTTTAGAAATGTGAGTCGTGAGAATGTACCCGCATATCAAAAATACAGATTAATTGTAGACGGATTGACCGCATGAGTGAGTGTCGGTATACAGAATTTATTTATTTTTATTTATTGTTTTATTTATTTTATTTTATTATTACTTTTTTCCCCCATTTACTAGCTTGTTTGTTTCCAAAAAAAAAACAAAAAAAAAAACCCTACTCATTAAAAAAAAAAAAATTATGATTCCATACTGTAAATGAATGCTGTTATGGTAACTTTATAATGTTGCATGCCTTTAAATTAATGTTTAAAGCATCATGTGGGAATGAAAGGATATAGTATGCAAGATTAATGAGAGTGGAAGGGCAGAATGTTAGACGGGCCTGCACGCCCAATTCTTTACCCTTCGAAAATAAAGTTCGTTCGTTCGTTCGTTCGTAGTAATCTACGACACCCTGGAATACATTGTAGTAATCTACGACACCCTGGAATACATTGTAGTAATCTACGACACCCTGGAATACATTGTAATAATCTACGACACCCTGGAATACATTGTAGTAATCTACGACACCCTGGAATACATTGTAGTAATCTACGACACCCTGGAATACATTGTAATAATCTACGACACCCTGGAATACATTGTAGTAATCTGCGACACCCTGGAATACATTGTAGTAATCTACGACACCCTGGAATACATTGTAGTAATCTACGACACCCTGGAATACATTGTAGTAATCTACGACACCCTGGAACACATTGTAGTAATCTACCACACCCTGGAATACATTGTAGTAATCTACGACACCCTGGAATATATTGTAGTAATCTACGACACCCTGGAATACATTGTAGTAATCTACCACACCCTGGTATACATTGTAGTAATCTACGACACCCTGGTATACATTGTATTAATCTACGACACCCTGGAATACATTGTAGTAATCTACCACACCCTTGTATACATTGTAGTAATCTACCACACCCTGGAATACATTGTAGTAATCTACGACACCCTGGTATACATTGTAGTAATCTACCACACCCTGGAATACATTGTAGTAATCTACCACACCCTGGTATACATTGTAGTAATCTACGACACCCTGGAATACATTGTAGTAATCTACGACACCCTGGAATACATTGTAGTAATCTACGACACCCTGGAACACATTGTAGTAATCTACGACACCCTGGTATACATTGTAGTAATCTACGACACCCTGGAATACATTGTAGTAATCTACGACACCCTGGAACACATTGTAGTTATCTACGACACCCTGGAATACATTGTAGTAATCTACGACACCCTGGAATACATTGTAGTAATCTACAACACCCTGGAATACATTGTAGTAATCTACCACACCCTGGTATACATTGTAGTAATCTACGACACCCTGGAATACATTGTAGTAATCTACGACACCCTGGAATACATTGTAGTAATCTACGACACCCTGGTATACATTGTAGTAATCTACGAAAAAGGTCATGCAGTCATTATCATTATTTTCCTTTTCTCTCCATGGAACCACCACTACTTCCGGTTTCCTTGCATGAAGCTTGCACCAAGATGTCACATGCTCTTATTGCGGTGATTTATGTAGCAATTTATTTTACATGATGATGCAGACAGCCTCATTCACAACCTCGTATTAGTCAACTTGTACGACATGCGTAAGGGATGAGTTTTCCTATCCGTTCTTAGTCTACACAGGGCAGTTAACTATAGTACTGTTGGAGGTGAGAGGTGTGGTGGAGGACATGATTGAATTATAGATGTGGTCGTGAGTGGTACAATGAAGAGCATGACTATAGTAGATGTGCTGGAGGTGAGATGTATAATGTAGATGTGCTGGAGGTGAGCTTTATAATGTAGATGTGATGGAGGTGAGATGTATAATGTAGATGTGCTGGAGGTGAGCTTTATAATGTAGATGTGCTGGAGGTGAGATGTATAATGTAGATGTGCTGGAGGTGAGATTTATAATGTAGATGTGCTGGAGGGGAGATGTATAATGTAGATGTGCTGGAGGTGAGATGTATAATGTAGATGTGCTGGAGGTGAGATGTATAATGTAGATGTGCTGGAGGTGAGATGTATAATGTAGATGTGCTGGAGGTGAGATTTATAATGTAGATGTGCTGGAGGTGAGATGTATAATGTAGATGTGCTGGAGGTGAGATTTATAATGTAGATGTGCTGGAGGTGAGATGTACATGTAGATGTGCTGGAGGTGAGATGTATATATGTCATTGGATTAATCCGAGAATTAACCGTGGATGGTTGGTTCTGTTTGCTCAGATAATAATGGTGGCTCAGAAGTAACGTAAACCAGGTGAGATATTTAAAGTTCAGTTTATTTTTTGACTTGGTCAACGCCAGGTCTACCTGCTAGTAATTACTATGATTCCATGAGAAAATCGGACTGTGATCTAAACAAAAACCTGTTTAAAAACTCTTGTAAATTGTCTGTAACTTTGACATGTTAGTTACATTCAGTATACATTGCACAGAACGACGCTTCCAGCTTTTATTAAATATATGTTAATATATACAGAGAGGTAAACTGTAATGAACCCATACATATCCTTAATTATCCTCTATCTATACCAATTCATCCTTACTGACTATCTTCCAATCCGATTATCTCTCTAACTCAAATATTTTCATTATCACGCCAAAATTAAGACTGAGAGTCGCCCCACTTAGGTCTGGGTCAAAATCGTGCCCTTCGAAAAGGCATCGTTAAGTCTTCTTTGTGATCTGGGTTATACCTGTTGTTCTTTGGCACACGGATGTTGAAAAACTCAACAGGACATGCGGGCCTTTGAGCATCCATGATTTCCTCCACTAGCTGCTGACCTAGATTAGGAAAGCGAGCTGTTAGTATAGTTTCTAAAAGCTTTATGTGCAATAGAAGGTGCAATCAGATCAACATCAATGGGTGCTCTAGAGGTGGACTTTAGGAATTCCTACGACTTGGAATTACGGAGAAAGGAGTTTAAGACTAAATTACATAAACAAAGTTATGTTAAACAAGTCTCATCAAGCATATACATCATTTTACCAAAAGCCAGCTTAGCACAGCAACTCAAGTCAGGTCATAAATGAATACTAAAAAGATACCCAATAGGAAGTGTGTGGAGGAAATTGTCCATCTGGGTACATTAATTACATCAATTAATAACAGTTTTGAATACAAGCCAGTGATTCCACCCTGAGAGATCAAGAAACCAGACACGGACTACCACCTAGCAGAAATACTTAAGATAAAGGCAAATAATATAGAGAAATATTAAAACACACAGCAAGAAAAAATGATATTCAACAAATATCAAAGGACAGCATTACTGTATAGGCATATACAAGATGGATCCTAGAGATCATCCAAGGGAGAAGATGGCGGAAATTATTGGGATAGGAATATATATTCCAATATGGAAAATTGCGCAAAATAATATAGTATTACGGAAAATACATACATTTTCACTGCAGAGATGATGGCAAAATACTCAAAATAAAAGCCCTAGAAATATTCTCTAATAATAACTCTCCCAAGAGAAAATAAAATTTTTTAACTGACTCTCTATCTCAACAGTTCAAGCACGAAAGAAACTTAAAGAGAATGCAGTAGACCTGATATAGAAGAGGAAATATTTCTGGGATCCCTCCCGTTACACGCCCATTGAGGCATATTTGGGAATAATGGAATATGTTATTAGGCCTATATTTTCTTGACCATCGCACTGTGGTGTAGAGTATTTGTCGAGTTGGACAACAGTAGTGAAATCGACAAGGGATAGTGGACTGACAGAGTTATAGATTACACACACAGAAAGGTGTAATTAGGAGATGGACTTGAGACAACCTGGAAGAAGATTTATGTAAGTGATCTCTCTCTCCAAGCCTCAACTCACTTTTTACTGTCTAAGCATCTCCTGCTCTCACTCTTTTCTCTTATCATACATAGAGATTCTAGTAAAGAGCTAAAACAAGTTAATTATGGATGAAAAGGGTCGGGAACAGCGCATTAATAAATGTGTAAACTTTATTAAAGAAGAAAAGCATGGAATTAATGCAAATACACACCCACAAACACACACACCACCAACACTCATAAAACCCCGTAGAACACGGAGAAAATAACTAAGCTGTCCGACAGAGGGTCCGCTTTCGGGGACCAAAGGCGCTAGCGCCAGGAAGTGTCTTACCGATAAATATCCTTCAAAATGACTGAAGTGAAATACCGAACTTTCCTTGTCGGGCTAAACGTTGGTGACCCCTAATTGCGCGAGGGAACACTGGAAGACGTTGTTTATCTACTGCTGACCAAATAAACAAACTGAGCGACAGTCCGTCCGCTTTTCGTGGGACCAAATGTGATAGCTCCAGAAAGTGTTATTACTTGTAGATCCTTCATGAGGGACTAGCCTACAAAACTTTCCTTGTTGGTGCTAAACATTGGTGACCGCTACTTGCGTGAGGGGGCTGGAACTCTGTCCATAGATGGCTGCTCATACGTGCGAGGTTTTAAGTATCCAGAAAATACACCAGAAGAAGTCACTTGAGGACAGAGAGTCCCAGGCGCGCTTATCCGGCGCTAGGCTCTGCTTGGCTGTAAATCCTGTTTAAACTGGTTTGGCTGTGGTTTGCTGAGTGCCCCGTTTAGGCACAAAAAGGCGGGTGATATGGAATTCTGCTATAGGCATGCAGGGCGGTTTTGATATTCTGGAAGCCGCAATGCTCTGGCTGGTAATCCAATAGGCGAGTAGAGAACTACTACTACATTTGGTGATTCCAGATTTAGCGTTGGCTCCGTTGCATTGCGTGAGCTTAACTTGGCGTTGACAAAAAGGGGTTTTGATTCAGGAACGGGGTTGATGATTCGTTGCTAGATGTATACAGAAACCCTCTAGATCGAAGATTATATGACTTTCTTCGCCTGACTGGAGTCTGCTCTAGCGATTCGGTCTCCCTGAAACCCGAAAATGACTAGAACATAGGCAAACACATTCTAGTACTGTGTTAAAGTTTGCCTTATCTCATGATGGTCATCTACGGGCCAGGAATATGTCACGAATGTCTTTGTCTATTAAACCCATCACTCTTATAGATTACAAAGGACGCTCCCCCCGGACACCTGGCCTGCATATTTCTTCAGAGGTATCGGCGTAATCGTAATACCAGGTAAGACAAGGTTTCAGAAGCAACAACTTGCGAAAATTCCCCCAGAGAGACAATCATAATATTATGTGCTCTTTGCTCATCTAAGGGCAAACAACCCACTAGCAGCGGTTGTTATCTCCCCCTGAAACAGATCAAACTCGCTACCCAGGCCTCAAAGAGTACTAGCCGCTCGTGATCAAACGTTTTAAAGCGACCAGAGAAATTCCCCTGGACGGACCAGGTGCGTGTTGTAATATTGCCGCTACGCTGACCGTTTTGACCAGTGGGGGATTTCTACTGAAAGTCAGAAACGTAATCCAACCTAGGGTGGGGTTTGAGAGGGTGAGAAAGTTTGGCCACGAAGGTAGAAAATGAAAGAAAAAGAAAATACAAAATGTCCAGGAAAACAGAACATTTAAAGGAGTAATCAAATTATGGACAAGATGGAAAAAATTAATTATCGGTCACGTGACAGGCACACTAGGGATGATGTGGTCAGCATTCACGCGCGGTCACCGTAACATTCCCAGAGTTACAATGGTGTCCAGTTCATGATGCAGGGGTCGACCCCTGAGCCGTTTGCAGTCTAAAAAATCCTACCGCAACTGGGGATTGAACCATGGAACACCGAGCTAGGAAGCCAGTACACTAACCACAGCGCTACCGCATAATTATATTCCAGAGGATGTTCAGTCATAATAGCTTGGATACCTGTACACATGTTTGCATAGAGGGAAATGGTAAGATAACATAAAGAATCCAAGAAAGGTAGATTTGATACAAATCTAATAAATGTAGGCATGAGTAAATCAGAGATTAAAAGCTTAATTAAAGAAATAATAACAGATGAATTCGAAGATAAAAAATCTGTAAAGAAGACATGCTTATACGTTGTTCAAGACTCCAACAAGAAAATATCAGATATCTAGGAAATTAAAAATTTCCAGTAACAAGAAATTTTTCAGACTACAGCTGGGAAAAGGCTATTTCAGAATAGAAGAACCTGATCGTGCAGAATGTCACCAAGACAATAATATAGAACATCTATTGTTAAAATGAAAGAGGTATGAACAAATGAGAATACCGTACCAAACCAATTAGATAATTTGCAGGCTTCAAATTCACCCATAAATATAGAAAAGGTGTAAAGAATGTACGGACCTGTGGAACTGCATAATATAGTCAAACAGTATTTAACAAGAACAAAAGTTAATATATAGTAATTGCGAAGGTGAAGGTATGATGATGTTTTTACAATACATATGACATATAACAAGTGAAAGTCACTTAAATTTCGAAGTAAACACACCAGGTCTTTACACCCTCCCTCTATTTATTATTTTTTGTTTGGGGTTTTTGTTTGCAATTTTTTCGTTTGGTTTTGTTTTATCTCTTTTTTGTTTTGTTTGTTTGGTTAGCTTTTTCTTTTTACAAGCATGCAAATTTGGTAATTTTGGATTTGCTATATTTACAACGTGTTGACAGGAGATGTTTTCCCACTCTAAGGTATCGGCAATTATTCATACTATTTGGAATTGAAAACAACATTTCTCCTAATTATAACCCATCAGATGTCGAACAGGATGTTTCTAATTACACTGACAAACAACATTTTTCTTTCTTATATAAGAATAAGTGTTCTTATGTCAGTTTTTTGCGCTGATTTCAATTTGAAATCCGTTTATCTCTATCACGTCAGGTTTTTAAGATATTTGTGAATACATATATTTTTGGGAAACCGTTATGTGCTCCGTTTCATTTTTACTACATAACTTATTAAAAATTAATAAAATGCAAAATAATTCCACTTTTTATACTGCTAAAAGATGCATGACATATGTTACGCTATTTTTCCAATAGTTACTGTATTTTGAAATAATTCTGAGCGAAATATGGCTTCTAGAAGTTGTAGAAATTCAGCTGATCTGTTCTGTTACGTGTGCGGATATTTTACCGATCGTGTTCACCAGAAAAACTTTACACCATTACTAAAGAAAGCATATGAACTTTATTTCGATTCGAAAGTTGATGATGCAAATAAATCTTGGAAGCCAAATGCAGTTTGTTCGACTTTGTGCAAATACATTGGCAGGTTGGTTACGAAAATCGCCGAAGCATAAGTCGATGCCTTTTTGGATTGCCAGTAATATGGCATGAACAAGACAAATCACGCTACTGATTGTTACTTCTGCTTGACAAATATCCATGGTTTCACTTTTAAAACTAGAAAGTCTGTGGTTTATCCAAATATTGAATCGGTTTCGAAACCAGTGTCTCGTGATCCAATCACGTGTCCGATCCCAGTTCCACCAGAACAATATCCGTTGGACGTCAATGAAACCATCAGAAAGTGATAGTTTACCTGCTTCAGAAAACTAATTCTGACTCGGATTATATACCGGTGAATGATGGTGTTCACTTAATTAACCTTTCAGATCTAATACGTGATCTCGCTCTTACCAAAGGACAAGTGGAATTACTCGGTTCGCGACTCAAAGAATGGAATCTTTTAGCGCCCAATACTTTGATATCTAAATTTCGTCATAGACACAGAGAACTTGTTCAATACTTTGAGATGGATGATGACATTTGCTATTGCAAAATTCCAGTCGCCTACTCTGTTCATATGAAAGAAACTTATGACAATATGGCTATACTTTTGGCAAAAATAAAGTACAATGACTACCAATGGCGGATTTGTGGAGACCTAAAGGTCATTGCAATTCTCACGGGCATGCAGACTGGGTATACTAAATTTTGTTGCTTCCTATGTGAATGGGACAGCCGCAACAGACAGGAACATTATGCAAGAAAGGTGTGGCCTATCAGGGATCGTATGCAGCTCGGGCATAAAAATGTAATACACGAGCCATTAGTTAACAAAGACAGCATCATTTTAACACCGTTACATATAAAGTTGGGGCTCATGAAGAATTTCGTAAAAGCATTAGATAAAATGAGCAAAGCTTTCACTTATCTTCGAGAAAAGTTTCCGCAAGTTAGCGATGCAAAGATAAAGGAAGGTATCTTTGTAGGACCTCATATTAGGAAAGTTATTGCAGACAAACAATTCGAGAACTTGTTACATGGTAGTGAACTTCACGCATGGATGGCATTCAAATCGATCGTCGATAACTTTCTGGGAAATCACAAATCTGTCGACTATGTGCATATTGTTAAGCAGTGCATAGATGCATACAGAATTATGGGCTGTAACATGTCCCTCAAAATCCATTTGCTCGATTCGCATCTTGACTTTTTTCCTGACAACCTTGGCGAAGTCAGCGATGAACATGGAGAACGATTCCATCAAGATATCGCCGTAATGGAGTCACGTTATCAAGGACGGTGGAGTGTGACCATGCTTGCCGATTATTGTTGGATGTTTCATCGCGATGTACCACATGCCATTCACCGACGAAAGTCGACTGCAAAGAAATTCAAGCCTACATAACTGTTATACTTCTTGTACGAATGATGTTATAATACTGTATGCGTTGTTAAAAAACTTCAATTGCGTATTTCTCGAGATCCCGACCTGATAGAGAAAAACGGTTTGCAGATTTAAAAACAGCGCATTAAAATTGACCAGAAAAACATAGAAATGTTAGAGAAAGAAAAAAAAAAATCTTTTTTGTTAGCCAGTGTTATCAAATTAAAAAAAAAAAGAAAGCTTGCATGGGAGTTCACTTCCTTAATTTGTCTCTGCGGTTTGTTAAAGTCATGTGCTATGTGAATACACTCGCTTGAGTTAATTTTTATAATATACTAACGTGTGGTATCACTCTTGGGAATGTGAAGTGTGACAGATGTTTTCTCTAGTTATCACAGTCACTTTAGGGCACACAGGAAATGAGAACAATTATCCAATCAGAGGCTTGGAATCATGAGTCAACTGCAGCGATTACCATCTAGATCAGCGGTTCTCAACATTTATACGATCACGAGCCACATTTCACAGTTGATGAAGTACGTGAGTAGTATACCATGTTGGAAACGATTATCATTCAGGCGGCGGCGTGTGACTTTTATATAGCAAAATACTCGATCGATTTCAGGCGGTGGCGTTTCAGGCGGCGGTGTATGACTTTTATATAGCGATATATTTTAGCGGCGGGGCTTCCTCTGACGATCAGACGTATGACTTTTTATATAAGAAAATACTCATTGCGCAGGTGGAGCAGCAAGCGGGATGACTTTTTATATAAGAAAATACTCATTGCGCAGGTGGAGCATCAGGCGGGGTGACTTTTTATATAAGAAAATACTCAATGTGCAGGTGGAGCAGCAGGTGGGGTGACTTTTTATATAAGGAAATACTCATTGCGCAGGTGGAGCAGCAGGCGGGATGACTTTTTATATAAGGAAATACTCAGTGGGCAGGTGGAGCATCAGGTGGGATGACTTTTTATATAAGAAAATACTCAATGTGCAGGTGGCGCAGCAGGTGGAGTGACTTTTTATATAAGAAAATACGCAGGTGGCGCAGCAGGTGGGGTGACTTTTTATATAAGGAAATGTGCAGGTGGAGCATCAGGCGGGGTGACTTTTTATATAAGAAAATACTCAATGTGCAGGTGGAGCAGCAGGTAGGGTGACTTTTTATATAAAGAAATACTCATTGCGTAGGTGGAGCAGCAGGTGGGGTGACTTTTTATATAAGGAAATACTCAGTGGGCAGGTGGAGCATCAGGCGGGATGACTTTTATATAAGGAAATACTCAGTGTGCAGGTGGAGCATCAGGCGGGATGACTTTTTATATAAGGAAATACGCAGGTGGCGCAGCAGGGGGTGACTTTTTATATAAGAAAATACTCAGGTGGAGCATCAGG
Organism: Oreohelix idahoensis; assembly: GCA_024509875.1. NCBI lineage: Eukaryota > Metazoa > Mollusca > Gastropoda > Stylommatophora > Oreohelicidae > Oreohelix > Oreohelix idahoensis. The sequence goes on from JAMPIV010023065.1 coordinate 211,389, forward strand.
CGGGGTGACTTGTTATATAAGGAAATACTCAGTGTGCAGGTGGAGCATCAGGCGGGATGCCTTTTTATATAAGGAAATACGCAGTGTGGAGGTGGAGCAGCAGGAGAAGTGGATGACTTTTTTTATATAGTAATATGTGTTTATTGAGATAACAAGAAGACGATAATAGGAAGAGGATAATAGGTAGACTTTGTGATTTTTAGATAACAAGAAGACGTTATTTATAGATATATATTAATTCTGCAGGAGTGATGCAGGGGTAAGATGGCGGGGTGACTTTTTATATAAGGAGAAAAATAGCGGCGCGCTGCAGGCGCAAGATGGCGGGATGACTTTTTATATAGGGAAAATGTACAGGGGCAAGATGGTGGACTTGAGATAGCAAGAAGGTGGTATATGGCGCAAGATGGCGGGGTGATTTTTTATATAAGGAATTGAGGAGGAGGTGAGGAGGAGGTCCATGACTTTTTATATAGAGATATGTTTAGATAACAAGAAGACGTTATTTATAGACATATAATAATTCTGTAGGAGTGATGCAGGGGCAGGGGTGATATTTTTGTGTGATGTGGTATGGTTTTGGGGGTGGAAGAGAGATATTTTAGATGTTGAGGTGAGATGTGGTGACGTTGTCAGGATGCATCTGTGTACATTTTTGGGGGTGTAGCAGGCGAGTTGACCAGCATTGAGAGGTGGGAGTGAAGAGACATTGGTAACGAGGTACGGGTGTAATGTAGCAGGTGGGGTTAGGTTAGGGGGGGGGGATATTTTTGTGTGATGTGGTATGGTTTTGGAGGTGGAAGAGAGATATTTTAGAGGTTGAGGGGAGATGTGGTGACGTTGTCAGGATGCCTCTGTGTACATTTTTGGGGGTGTAGCAGGCGAGTGGACCATCATTGAGAGGTGGGAGTGAAGAGGCGTCGGTGACGAGGTACGGGTGTAATGTAGCAGGTGGGGTTAGGCTAGGGGGGATATTTTTGTGTGATGTGGTATGGTTTTGGAGGTGGAAGAGAGATATTTTAATCTGTAATGTAGCAGGTGGGGTTAGGTTAGGGCGGAGTAGTAGGGTGTGTGTTGTGGAATTGTTTTGTTATGTGTGTTGGTGTGTGTGTGTTTATATGTCTACATCCGCGTGACTTTTATATAACGAAAATGTGTTGGAGGAACGTGGAGGAGGAGAGGTCTTGGAATATAGTAATATATAAGTTCATTAATGGCGGGCGTGTTGTGTGATGATTATTTTACAAACAGTTATACGTACATATTACAGATAGGTAGCCGATATTACAACAGTTAGATGCTATTTAGTTATACATATATAGAAATATAAAAGAGAAAACACTAGATACATTTTATATATTTAGTGACAAAGTTAGTTGATCTATGGGTGACATATAACCGCACTTCTTTTCGTATACCCCTTGGAGCTCTCAGAACACAGGTGGTTCGGTTTACTTGGCGAGTCTGTCAATGCACGTTTTGTCTTGTTCGTTCAACGAGGGGGTCAAATGGGAAGATTTCCCTTTTAGTCTTCTAAGTTTGTCACTGCTGGGTTGACTTTTGTCAAACTTTTTTTGGCGCAACGTGTGGTGCAAATCTGCCTACCGCTCGCAGCATAACGAAAAAGAGACGTTGGATGGGCGGGTTTTTGCAGAGGTGTTTTAACGTGACACCAGGTACGGAAATCACATCTTTGAACATATCTACCCCTAGGTCCGCGTAAAAACTAACGTGTTGTTCTAACGCTGTGTGTGGCTAGTGATGAGAATATAAGACGCTGAGAGGTGAAGTTTGGTCGTAGACAACTACTCACTAGGAAATGCCCGTGAGGTGGTAGAAATACGACCTCGACACGATAGAAATATGCCCTCGAGATGATATAAATATACCCTCGACACGACAGAAAGACGCCCTCGACACGACAGAAATATGTATGTGTAATGATAGAAAATATGACCTCGACACGACAGAAAGACGCCCTCGACACGACTGAAACAGACACGACAGAAATATATGTGAAATATGTATGTGTAATGATAGAAAATATGCCCTCGACACGACAGAAATATACCCTCGACACGACAGAAATATGTATGTGTAATGATATAAATATGACCTCGAGACGACAGAAATATACCCCCGAGATGATAGAAATGTGACCACCGGTTTTGGGAGAAAACTTTAGATATCACCCACCAAAGGATTTTCGCACGTGTAATTAAATTGGGTCTCGATAAAATTTACTCTCTCGACCTTCACTCAGCTCTCCAAAGGTTTAAGTATTGCATCACTTCTTGGCATGTTCACCTAGTTAGTGGGAGCCGTCACCTACAAAGAGGTATGACCCCACCTTCAAGGGGTGGTCCTGGAAACAGTCTGTAGCAGTGCAGTCTGGCTGATCGAGTGCGGCTCGCAATGGGAAGGCAAAAGCGGTCCCTAAACAATGTCGGGTTGTAGTCGGTTGTGTCGATCGAAAGGTGGAGATATCACAGCTTAGGCGTAAACAGATACAACGCAACCACAAGCCTTTTCAGAGCGAACAAGGAAGAAGAAGATCTTCAACGAGGTATGATCGGTAGTGTCTGATGATAGCACAACGACTCAGCAGTAAAGTATGAACTTACGTGTCTGACCATAATAAGTTAGTCTCGGAGTTAACATCTTAACAAAACACACAGATAAAAACAACAGAGATATTTATTTATATTTAACACCTTAATACAAAAACACGAAGACCGAAAACATAAACGAAAACAAACGAATACAACCAAAACAGATATTTTTAAAGATATTTATTGTATATATCCTAGCGAAAACAAACAGCTATATAAAAATATTTATTTTTTATGTGTAAAATATATATTTTAACTTCCTATTATTATTTTCATATTATTATAGGGAAAAAACAGACGAATACAAACATATACATATACCGAGTTTACATTTAGAACTTTGTATAGGGTTTTCTTCCAGTCTCTGAGTGTTAAGAAAATACGCCTAGGAAAAAAAAATGAAAACACAAACACATACCCAGATATTTTTCCACAGAATACCCTTAAAAAGACACAGAGATATATCTCTTAAAGGTCAGAGATATTTAACACAAAATACGAATAAAAACAGAATAACATACGTTTGGTGGTGAGCTGTTGCTTTTTCAGAAGTTTGATATTAGAAGGCTTTACGACTAAGCACAGAGACGTTCGCCGGTCCAGGTCTGGTTAAAGAATGAGACATGTCTAAACAATTCATGATTAAGACAATGACTTTCCAATAAAAGTAGTCCGAGTGTATGAATTTCGTGATGGAACCCGATTGGTTGTTGTGTAGAGATACTGTTTCAGAAAATAGTTCGCGCGCAAGCGCTTCGTCATGGTTTGGTCGATAAAAACGTTATCATAACATATGAACAGGAAAATCGACCTCGCCCTGGTTTGAAACCAGATCAATGACCCCACAAAACATCACGCGTAAATTTCTGTTCACGTCACTCATACACAGTTATTATATTGTATGTTTCAAACAACAAATATGCTAAAAACGTGAGAATCACTGTTTCAAGAACGTAAGATTCGTGCTAAAAACATGAGAACCAACCAACATGTATTGAGAATCAAGAATTTGAGAACCTTTGGCGTAACGTGAGAATCAAGCATTGTGAGAACCACTGGTCAAGAATTTGAGAATCACTGTGTTTAAAAAACATTTACGACAAATATAAGTATCTGTTTGTGAGGTTTATTTGTGTTAAGGTGTTAAATATAAATAAATATCTCTGTTATTTTTATCTGTTAAGATGTTAACGAAAACAAACGAATACAACCAAAACAGATATTTTTAAAGATATTTATTGTATATATCCTAGCGAAAACAAACAGCTATATAAAAATATTTATTTTTTATGTGTAAAATATATATTTTAACTTCCTATTATTATTTTCATATTATTATAGGGAAAAAACAGACGAATACAAACATATACATATACCGAGTTTACATTTAGAACTTTGTATAGGGTTTTCTTCCAGTCTCTGAGTGTTAAGAAAATACGCCTAGGAAAAAAAATGAAAACACAAACACATACCCAGATATTTTTCCACAGAATACCCTTAAAAAGACACAGAGATATATCTCTTAAAGGTCAGAGATATTTAACACAAAATACGAATAAAAACAGAATAACATACGTTTGGTGGTGAGCTGTTGCTTTTTCAGAAGTTTGATATTAGAAGGCTTTACGACTAAGCACAGAGACGTTCGCCGGTCCAGGTCTGGTTAAAGAATGAGACATGTCTAAAACAATTCATGATTAAGACAATGACTTTCCAATAAAAGTAGTCCGAGTGTATGAATTTCGTGATGGAACCCGATTGGTTGTTGTGTAGAGATACTGTTTCAGAAAATAGTTCGCGCGCAAGCGCTTCGTCATGGTTTGGTCGATAAAAACGTTATCATAACATATGAACAGGAATATTGACCTCGCCCTGGTTTGAAACCAGATCAATGACCCCACAAAACATCACGCGTAAATTTCTGTTCACGTCACTCATACACAGTTATTATATTGTATGTTTCAAACAACAAATATGCTAAAAACGTGAGAATCACTGTTTCAAGAACGTAAGATTCGTGCTAAAAACATGAGAACCAACCAACATGTATTGAGAATCAAGAATTTGAGAACCTTTGGCGTAACGTGAGAATCAAGCATTGTGAGAACCACTGGTCAAGAATTTGAGAATCACTGTGTTTAAAAAACATTTACGACAAATATAAGTATCTGTTTGGTACATTTCTTTTATAGTTATCATATATATTTTAAAGCTTGCTTTTCACAGATAGCATTTGTATCTTGTTCTGGATATATATTTTATATATTAGTATTTTGAAACAATCTATATTTTTATATACAGAGGGACATTAGTGTTTCGAAAACATTTGATAAAATGGTTGATCGCAAAATGTTTTGTCCCCTCAAACAACTGATAGAGAGAGAGAGAGAGAGAGAGAGTTAGAGAGAAAGAAAGAGAGAGAAATAGTTAGAGAGAAAGAAAGAGAGAGAAAGAGAGAGGGAGAGAGAGAGAGAGAGAGAGGGAGAGAGAGAAAGAGAGAGAGAGAGATAAAAAGAAAAAGAGAGAGAGAGAGAAAGAAAGAGAGCGAGAGAGAGAAAGAGAGAGAGAGAAAGAGAGAGAGAGACAGAGAGAAAGGGAGAGAGAGTTAGAGAGAGGGAGAGAGAGAAAGAGAGAGAGAAAAAGAAAGAGAGAGAGACAGAGAGAAAGAGAGAGGGAGAGAGAGTTAGAGAGAGGGAGAGAGAGAAAGAAAGAGAGAGAGAAAAAGAAAGAGAGAGAGAAAAGGAGAGAGAGAGTTAGAGAGAGGGAGAGAGAGAGAGATAGAAAGAAAGGGCAAGAAAGAGAGAGAGAGAGAGAGAGAGAGAGAGAGAGCGAGAGAGTGAGAGAGAGCGAGAGAATAAAACACAGTCTTATTTTTAGGCTGTTATGAAAGGAAATAATTTTGTTTAACAGACCTGCCCGCGCAGGCTGTGACAGAAAAGATATTGATTTACAACCAAGCGATCACGAAACAGGTGACAATTTTCCCTTTCAGTTAAAATAACGGAGATTTAAGTACTAACGTGTTTGGTAGTTTGCACCATAGCAAGGCGTTTTTCTTTTTAATGTGATAAAAGTGTTTATTAATTTTTTGCGTTATCAGATTCTGTATTTTTTATATTTGTTATGTTAACACAAATAAATCTCACATAAATAACAACACGGATAAGTTTTAGTCTTTTTTCCTAGTACATAATCGATTAGTCTTATCAACCACTCTTTACAAATGTTATGTCAAGATAAAAAATACAAATTTAGTATCTGAGTTAACACAGATAGACTATTTTGAAATAGATTTTTTAGCAACACGGGTTAGCGAAAAATTCGAATGCACAGACATATCTTTTTGTTTAAATATTTAATACAACACACGCATAACGAATACACTTATATTTTTAAAGATATACATCATAATATAGAGTACCGAATACACACACACACACACACACACACACACACACACACACACACATTTAGAACCTTGTGTAGGCTATGTCTTCACAGTGTCTGTTAAGAAAAAAATATGCCTAGCGAACAACAACGGTCAGATATTTAAACAGAGAAATAACAGCTATATATTTAACATTCTAACGTGTTTCTCACTTTTTTTGTTAAGTTTTTATTTCAAAAATACTTTGTTTGATACTCTATTTTATTTTATTTTTGTAAAACTTTTGTTTAAAATGGTTGGTCGCAAAGAAAAAAGTTATCTCTAACGGCTTTCTTTCCTCGTCAATAAACCATCTGCCCGCATTACAAATAAACGATAATTGGCTTTATGCTGGAACGTAACGAAACAGACATCGAATTAGAAACATCTGTCACTAGGTAAATAACGGCTCTCGATTTTTTCGAAGGGCTCAAGTAGTAGTAGGGTATGCGCAACTTAGGTAGTATTCGGTGGCCCTCCATCTTGCCCCGCCTGGTGGCCTATTATCTCCCCCTTTTATCTCAAGTCCGCCTGTTGGCTCGTGCCATCTTTTATCTAGCCCCCTTGTTAGCTCAAGTCCGCCATCTTGATGGCGGACTTGTTAGCTAACAAGTCCACCATCTTGTTATGGCGGACTCCCCCTTGTTAGCTCAAATCCGCCATCTTGACCCCCTTGTTAGCTCATGTTAGCTCAAGCCGCCATCTTGTTATCTCCCCCTTATTTATCTCAAGATGGCGCCATTTGTTAAAGGGGAGGTTATTTGGGTCAAATCCGCCATCTTGAGCTAACAACCTCCCCTTGTTTATGGCTCAAGATGGCCGCCATCTTGAGCTAACAAAATAACCTGGCCCCTTGTTAGCTCAAGGGGGAGTCCTTGAGCTAACAAGGGGGTAAGATGGCGGACTTGAGCTAACAAGGGGGAGATAACAAGACCTCCCCTTGTTAGCTCAAGTCCGCCATCTTGCGCCGCGACTTGAGCTAACAAGGGGCTATAAAAATGTCAGTTGAGCTAACAAGGGGGCGTTTTTTGCTATATAAAAGTCACGCGATAATAGGAAGAGGCGGGGCAAGCGGAGGGGAATACTACCTAAGTTGCGCATACCCTACTACTACTTGAGCCCTTCGAAAAAATCGAGAGCCGTTATTTACCTAGTGACAGATGTTTCTAATTCGATGTCTGTTTCGTTACGTTCCAGCATAAAGCCAATTATCGTTTATTTGTAATGCGGGCAGATGGTTTATTGACGAGGAAAGAAAGCCGTTAGAGATAACTTTTTTCTTTGCGACCAACCATTTTAAACAAAAGTTTTACAAAAATAAAATAAAATAGAGTATCAAACAAAGTATTTTTGAAATAAAAACTTAACAAAAAAAGTGAGAAACACGTTAGAATGTTAAATATATAGCTGTTATTTCTCTGTTTAAATATCTGACCGTTGTTGTTCGCTAGGCATATTTTTTCTTAACAGACACTGTGAAGACATAGCCTACACAAGGTTCTAAATGTGTGTGTGTGTGTGTGTGTGTGTGTGTGTGTGTGTATTCGGTACTCTATATTATGATGTATATCTTTAAAAATATAAGTGTATTCGTTATGCGTGTGTTGTATTAAATATTTAAACAAAAAGATATGTCTGCGTATTCGTTTTCTCACTAGGCAGTATTGGTGAATATCTATTTCAAAATAGTCTATCTGTGTTAACTCAGATACTAAATTTGTATTTTTTATCTTGACATAACATTTGTAAAGAGTGGTTGATAAGACTAATCGATTATGTACTAGGAAAAAAGACTAAAACTTATCCGTGTTGTTATTTATGTGAGATTTATTTGTGTTAACATAACAAATATAAAAAATACAGAATCTGATAACGCAAAAAATTAATAAACACTTTTATCACATTAAAAAGAAAAACGCCTTGCTATGGTGCAAACTACCAAACACGTTAGTACTTAAATCTCCGTTATTTTAACTGAAAGGGAAAATTGTCACCTGTTTCGTGATCGCTTGGTTGTAAATCAATATCTTTTCTGTCACAGCCTGCGCGGGCAGGTCTGTTAAACAAAATTATTTCCTTTCATAACAGCCTAAAAATAAGACTGTGTTTTATTCTCTCGCTCTCTCTCACTCTCTCGCTCTCTCTCTCTCTCTCTCTCTCTCTCTCTCTTTCTTTTTCTCTCTCTCTCTCTCCCTCTCTCTAACTCTCTCTCTCCTTTTCTCTCTCTCTTTCTTTTTCTCTCTCTCTTTCTCTCTCTCCCTCTCTCTAACTCTCTCTCTCCCTCTCTCTTTCTCTCTGTCTCTCTCTCTTTCTTTTTCTCTCTCTCTTTCTCTCTCTCCCTCTCTCTAACTCTCTCTCTCCCTTTCTCTCTGTCTCTCTCTCTCTTTCTCTCTCTCTCTTTCTCTCTCTCTCGCTCTCTTTCTTTCTCTCTCTCTCTCTTTTTCTTTTTATCTCTCTCTCTCTTTCTCTCTCTCCCTCTCTCTAACTCTCTCTCTCCCTCTCTCTTTCTCTCTCTTTCTTTCTCTCTAACTATTTCTCTCTCTTTCTTTCTCTCTAACTCTCTCTCTCTCTCTCTCTCTATCAGTTGTTTGAGGGGACAAAACATTTTGCGATCAACCATTTTATCAAATGTTTTCGAAACACTAATGTCCCTCTGTATATAAAAATATAGATTGTTTCAAAATACTAATATATAAAATATATATCCAGAACAAGATACAAATGCTATCTGTGAAAAGCAAGCTTTAAAATATATATGATAACTATAAAAGAAATGTACCAAACAGATACTTATATTTGTCGTAAATGTTTTTTAAACACAGTGATTCTCAAATTCTTGACCAGTGGTTCTCACAATGCTTGATTCTCACGTTACGCCAAAGGTTCTCAAATTCTTGATTCTCAATACATGTTGGTTGGTTCTCATGTTTTTAGCACGAATCTTACGTTCTTGAAACAGTGATTCTCACGTTTTTAGCATATTTGTTGTTTGAAACATACAATATAATAACTGTGTATGAGTGACGTGAACAGAAATTTACGCGTGATGTTTTGTGGGGTCATTGATCTGGTTTCAAACCAGGGCGAGGTCGATTTTCCTGTTCATATGTTATGATAACGTTTTTATCGACCAAACCATGACGAAGCGCTTGCGCGCGAACTATTTTCTGAAACAGTATCTCTACACAACAACCAATCGGGTTCCATCACGAAATTCATACACTCGGACTACTTTTATTGGAAAGTCATTGTCTTAATCATGAATTGTTTTAGACATGTCTCATTCTTTAACCAGACCTGGACCGGCGAACGTCTCTGTGCTTAGTCGTAAAGCCTTCTAATATCAAACTTCTGAAAAAGCAACAGCTCACCACCAAACGTATGTTATTCTGTTTTTATTCGTATTTTGTGTTAAATATCTCTGACCTTTAAGAGATATATCTCTGTGTCTTTTTAAGGGTATTCTGTGGAAAAATATCTGGGTATGTGTTTGTGTTTTCATTTTTTTTTCCTAGGCGTATTTTCTTAACACTCAGAGACTGGAAGAAAACCCTATACAAAGTTCTAAATGTAAACTCGGTATATGTATATGTTTGTATTCGTCTGTTTTTTCCCTATAATAATATGAAAATAATAATAGGAAGTTAAAATATATATTTTACACATAAAAAATAAATAATCTTACGTTCTTGAAACAGTGATTCTCACGTTTTTAGCATATTTGTTGTTTGAAACATACAATATAATAACTGTGTATGAGTGACGTGAACAGAAATTTACGCGTGATGTTTTGTGGGGTCATTGATCTGGTTTCAAACCAGGGCGAGGTCGATTTTCCTGTTCATATGTTATGATAACGTTTTTATCGACCAAACCATGACGAAGCGCTTGCGCGCGAACTATTTTCTGAAACAGTATCTCTACACAACAACCAATCGGGTTCCATCACGAAATTCATACACTCGGACTACTTTTATTGGAAAGTCATTGTCTTAATCATGAATTGTTTTAGACATGTCTCATTCTTTAACCAGACCTGGACCGGCGAACGTCTCTGTGCTTAGTCGTAAAGCCTTCTAATATCAAACTTCTGAAAAAGCAACAGCTCACCACCAAACGTATGTTATTCTGTTTTTATTCGTATTTTGTGTTAAATATCTCTGACCTTTAAGAGATATATCTCTGTGTCTTTTTAAGGGTATTCTGTGGAAAAATATCTGGGTATGTGTTTGTGTTTTCATTTTTTTTTCCTAGGCGTATTTTCTTAACACTCAGAGACTGGAAGAAAACCCTATACAAAGTTCTAAATGTAAACTCGGTATATGTATATGTTTGTATTCGTCTGTTTTTTCCCTATAATAATATTAAAATAATAATAGGAAGTTAAAATATATATTTTACACATAAAAAATAAATATTTTTATATAGCTGTTTGTTTTCGCTAGGATATATACAATAAATATCTTTAAAAATATCTGTTTTGGTTGTATTCGTTTGTTTTCGTTTATGTTTTCGGTCTTCGTGTTTTTGTATTAAGGTGTTAAATATAAATAAATATCTCTGTTGTTTTTATCTGTGTGTTTTGTTAAGATGTTAACTCCGAGACTAACTTATTATGGTCAGACACGTAAGTTCATACTTTACTGCTGAGTCGTTGTGCTATCATCAGACACTACCGATCATACCTCGTTGAAGATCTTCTTCTTCCTTGTTCGCTCTGAAAAGGCTTGTGGTTGCGTTGTATCTGTTTACGCCTAAGCTGTGATATCTCCACCTTTCGATCGACACAACCGACTACAACCCGACATTGTTTAGGGACCGCTTTTGCCTTCCCATTGCGAGCCGCACTCGATCAGCCAGACTGCACTGCTACAGACTGTTTCCAGGACCACCCCTTGAAGGTGGGGTCATACCTCTTTGTAGGTGACGGCTCCCACTAACTAGGTGAACATGCCAAGAAGTGATGCAATACTTAAACCTTTGGAGAGCTGAGTGAAGGTCGAGAGAGTAAATTTTATCGAGACCCAATTTAATTACACGTGCGAAAATCCTTTGGTGGGTGATATCTAAAGTTTTCTCCCAAAACCGGTGGTCACATTTCTATCATCTCGGGGGTATATTTCTGTCGTCTCGAGGTCATATTTTCTATCATTACACATACATATTTCTGTCGTGTCGAGGGCATATTTCTGTCGTGTCGAGGACATATTTATATCATTACACATACATATTTCTGTCGTGTCGAGGGTATATTTCTGTCGTGTCGAGGGCATATTTTCTATCATTACACATACATATTTCTGTCGTGTCGAGGGCGTCTTTCTGTCGTGTCGAGGTCATATTTTCTATCATTACACATACATATTTCTGTCGTGTCGAGGGCGTCTTTCTGTCGTGTCGAGGGTATATTTATATCATCTCGAGGGCATATTTCTATCGTGTCGAGGTCGTATTTCTACCACCTCACGGGCATTTCCTAGTGAGTAGTTGTCTACGACCAAACTTCACCTCTCAGCGTCTTATATTCTCATCACTAGCCACACACAGCGTTAGAACAACACGTTAGTTTTTACGCGGACCTAGGGGTAGATATGTTCAAAGATGTGATTTCCGTACCTGGTGTCACGTTAAAACACCTCTGCAAAAACCCGCCCATCCAACGTCTCTTTTTCGTTATGCTGCGAGCGGTAGGCAGATTTGCACCACACGTTGCGCCAAAAAAAAGTTTGACAAAAGTCAACCCAGCAGTGACAAACTTAGAAGACTAAAAGGGAAATCTTCCCATTTGACCCCCTCGTTGAACGAACAAGACAAAACGTGCATTGACAGACTCGCCAAGTAAACCGAACCACCTGTGTTCTGAGAGCTCCAAGGGGTATACGAAAAGAAGTGCGGTTATATGTCACCCATAGATCAACTAACTTTGTCACTAAATATATAAAATGTATCTAGTGTTTTCTCTTTTATATTTCTATATATGTATAACTAAATAGCATCTAACTGTTGTAATATCGGCTACCTATCTGTAATATGTACGTATAACTGTTTGTAAAATAATCATCACACAACACGCCCGCCATTAATGAACTTATATATTACTATATTCCAAGACCTCTCCTCCTCCACGTTCCTCCAACACATTTTCGTTATATAAAAGTCACGCGGATGTAGACATATATAAACACACACACACCAACACACATAACAAAACAATTCCACAACACACACCCTACTACTCCGCCCTAACCTAACCCCACCTGCTACATTACAGATTAAAATATCTCTCTTCCACCTCCAAAACCATACCACATCACACAAAAATATCCCCCCCTAGCCTAACCCCACCTGCTACATTACACCCGTACCTCGTCACCGACGCCTCTTCACTCCCACCTCTCAATGATGGTCCACTCGCCTGCTACACCCCCAAAAATGTACACAGAGGCATCCTGACAACGTCACCACATCTCCCCTCAACCTCTAAAATATCTCTCTTCCACCTCCAAAACCATACCACATCACACAAAAATATCCCCCCCCCCCCTAACCTAACCCCACCTGCTACATTACACCCGTACCTCGTTACCAATGTCTCTTCACTCCCACCTCTCAATGCTGGTCAACTCGCCTGCTACACCCCCAAAAATGTACACAGATGCATCCTGACAACGTCACCACATCTCACCTCAACATCTAAAATATCTCTCTTCCACCCCCAAAACCATACCACATCACACAAAAATATCACCCCTGCCCCTGCATCACTCCTACAGAATTATTATATGTCTATAAATAACGTCTTCTTGTTATCTAAACATATCTCTATATAAAAAGTCATGGACCTCCTCCTCACCTCCTCCTCAATTCCTTATATAAAAAATCACCCCGCCATCTTGCGCCATATACCACCTTCTTGCTATCTCAAGTCCACCATCTTGCCCCTGTACATTTTCCCTATATAAAAAGTCATCCCGCCATCTTGCGCCTGCAGCGCGCCGCTATTTTTCTCCTTATATAAAAAGTCACCCCGCCATCTTACCCCTGCATCACTCCTGCAGAATTAATATATATCTATAAATAACGTCTTCTTGTTATCTAAAAATCACAAAGTCTACCTATTATCCTCTTCCTATTATCGTCTTCTTGTTATCTCAATAAACACATATTACTATATAAAAAAAGTCATCCACTTCTCCTGCTGCTCCACCTCCACACTGCGTATTTCCTTATATAAAAAGGCATCCCGCCTGATGCTCCACCTGCACACTGAGTATTTCCTTATATAACAAGTCACCCCGCCTGATGCTCCACCTGAGTATTTTCTTATATAAAAAGTCACCCCCTGCTGCGCCACCTGCGTATTTCCTTATATAAAAAGTCATCCCGCCTGATGCTCCACCTGCACACTGAGTATTTCCTTATATAAAAGTCATCCCGCCTGATGCTCCACCTGCCCACTGAGTATTTCCTTATATAAAAAGTCACCCCACCTGCTGCTCCACCTACGCAATGAGTATTTCTTTATATAAAAAGTCACCCTACCTGCTGCTCCACCTGCACATTGAGTATTTTCTTATATAAAAAGTCACCCCGCCTGATGCTCCACCTGCACATTTCCTTATATAAAAAGTCACCCCACCTGCTGCGCCACCTGCGTATTTTCTTATATAAAAAGTCACTCCACCTGCTGCGCCACCTGCACATTGAGTATTTTCTTATATAAAAAGTCATCCCACCTGATGCTCCACCTGCCCACTGAGTATTTCCTTATATAAAAAGTCATCCCGCCTGCTGCTCCACCTGCGCAATGAGTATTTCCTTATATAAAAAGTCACCCCACCTGCTGCTCCACCTGCACATTGAGTATTTTCTTATATAAAAAGTCACCCCGCCTGATGCTCCACCTGCGCAATGAGTATTTTCTTATATAAAAAGTCATCCCGCTTGCTGCTCCACCTGCGCAATGAGTATTTTCTTATATAAAAAGTCATACGTCTGATCGTCAGAGGAAGCCCCGCCGCTAAAATATATCGCTATATAAAAGTCATACACCGCCGCCTGAAACGCCACCGCCTGAAATCGATCGAGTATTTTGCTATATAAAAGTCACACGCCGCCGCCTGAATGATAATCGTTTCCAACATGGTTCTTACGACGCCTTGTGGTTACTTTATTAATATATTTCTTAGTTTCTGTCTTTCTCTTTTTCTTTGTTTGAGGTTGCTGACTTTCACCACGGAGTCTAAACTTATTTTCTTCTAGTGAATTATCCAGGGGCATAGAAAAGGCTCCAACGGATCACGCAATTTAGCTAATAACTAAAGGGAAAACATGCCCTTGTTTTTGAGCCATATACATCTCAGAAGACTATCTACACTTTTTGGCTATGTCCAAGAAACTTTTATTGTACGTCTATTGCTAAATTTTTCAAAGAATAACGGATGTAGCGACGATTAGGTGTGTTTTACAGCTGAATATAATGTCTCAAGAATTGGCAGCTGCAGATTGAAATTAATTACAAATCACAGATTGGACAAAGAGATGTGTTTCTATGTGCTTGAATAATATCGGAATATAATGGCGTGTTAGGAATAACGAATATATGAGAAAAACAGCCTGACAGCATGAGCATCATGCCTTCCCAACTCCTTTTAGGAAGGTGTTGCATGATAATGAGAGAAGCTAGTGATCTATATGTTATGAAAGAGATGCACGTAAAAGCGAACGAAGTAAAAAAGATGACATAGAAGTATTACAAAGAATTTTAATAAATTAACTAGTGTTCCTGTTGACGAGAATGCAGAAGTTTTCTATTAATGTCTATTAGTTAACAATTATATTAATTTAACAATAGTTAAAGAAGGTAAGACAAATTCTAAATGTGACTCAAATAACTTTACTCTCTTTCCTCGGAAACTTAATATAACTCTTATTTGAAATGAGTCATTAAATACCACATATTTTCTACATTCCATTCTACATTTAATTTCCTCATTACTATCATCATCATCATCATCATCATTCCTTTCCGTTCCCCGTGGAACATGGGGCTGAAACAGTTGCTCTCCATCGATTTCTATTCTATGCAGGTCTTTTTTCAGCTGTGCCCAAGTCATTCCAATTTCCCTAGCCTCCTCTTCCACAGTTCTTCTCCAAGTTCTCCTTGCCTCTCCCCCCCCCACTCTTCTTTTCCGTTGTGGGTTCCAGTCAAGGGCACCTCTTTCTATGCTTGATTGTTCTCTTCTGAGTGTATGTCCTATCCTTCCCCACTTTCTTACCTTAATTTCCATTTGTATTGACTGTTGCCCGCACCTTTTCCTTAGCTCTACATTTGGTATTGTATCTGGCCATCTTATACGGTGGATCCATCGGAAACATCTATTTACAAATATCTGCAATTTGGAGGTGATACTCTTTGAGACATGCCATGTCTCTGAGCCATACAACAAGACTGACTTTACATTTGAGTTAAAGATTCTGATTTTGTTCACTCTGGATATAGCTGAGGAGTTCCATATTGGTCGAAGGGCATTAAAAGCTCATCTGGCTATATTTATCTTAGAACAGACGTCACCGTCCGTCCCCCCTGCTTTGTCAAAGTTACTCCCCAGATATGTAAAGCTTTCTACTTCTTCAATAACTTGACCATTGATCTTCATAGAGTCCATCTGCCTATTATTTATCCCCATTTCCTTTGTTTTATTTACATTTATGTGTAGTCCCATCTTTGCTGCTTCTGTCACTAATATGTTGTCTCCTGCATATCTTGCTGTCTATGTAACAGAAGGCACAAATCATCTGCAAAGTCAAGATCCTCCAGCTGTTTGTTGAATGTCAACTGTATTTCTGTCTTCTCTCCTTCTGTTGTTTGCCTCATAACCCAGTCTATGACCATGAGAAAAATTGTTGGTGATAGCACACACACCTGTCTGACCCCGCTGTGTACTGTGAAGAGCTTTGATAGTCCTTCCTTTGCGCACTACTTTGCATGAGGCCTCCTGGTTGTCGTGAAATGACGTCTGTTTCACATCACGAATTCTAATAACTCTGACCATACGGTGCGCCATATATTGTAGAAAGATATGATACACTAACCAATGAAAACGCTTTCTTGGTCTTGTGTTTACAACTGCTGGGAAAATAAAGATGGCAAAACCCTATTTGTGTAACATGGTTAACTTCGGAATTTTACTACAGCAGTATAGAAGAAGTACCACTTGGCAGAAGTTATCAAAACAGTATTAGGGATGTTACTCTACCAGTAAGTAGTAATACTTTTACTAATAATATTATAGAACGGGAGAAATCTTAGGTTAAATGCATTCGAAGCTTCAGGGTGGCCAAAATTTAGCGGTTTAAACAATGCACAACAGAAAATGCAAGTAGTAACCAAAAAAGAGTATTACATAGATATGTAAAGCCTAATTCTAAGTATAATGTAAGCTTTAAATGACTAAAATCGCTTCAGGAATAACGGAAATAATTAAAAAAGCAGTTTTCCTACATTGTACGATAGGCTAAAAGATACCAACATTTTCTGATTTTGATTACATTCCTAGGGAGTTCCATCTCGTACGTCTGAGGTCAAACTATAAATAGACTGGCCTAATGAACTAGGTTTAGTCACTATTTTTTTTTTGAAAGTACAGAAAGCGGGGGAAAGCAGTGCAGATGTTAATGCCAGCGTTTGCCTTCTGCACTTGTTAGCAGACCTAAATCAACCATTGAAGGCTGTCTATGTGTGCCTGAGGGTAAGAACGAATATATATATATATATATATATATATATATATATATATATATATATATATATATATATATATATATATATATATATATATATATATATATATATATTTATGTGGAATTATATTGATTAATCCGACTGTGCGATACGACTTGTATAAGATGTGTTAGGAATGGACAGTGTGTACTGATGAAACTTACAGACTCATGTGTAATTCAAGAGGCAAAGCCGCCTTCGGAAATATTAATATATTGAGAAAGATGGTCAATTGTGTCTCTAAGTTTGGCATTGTATTTAAAGAAGTATTTCTTGAATGGAATGAGACACCTACCAGGATCATAAAGAAGGATGAAAGGGATTGATTTACAGTATCGTTTGGCATATTACTTAATAGTTTTACCCACAACCAAATTATTGTATGGAGGCGAATCATGGGAAACTATTGATAATTAATAATTTAGCAGAAAATTATGATCACATTGAATTAAAATGATTGATGCTACTATACTATACCTTGTGCATCTGCTAGTACGCTATTCTGAAACTGTCTATCGTCCCCATCTGTGTCATAGAGGGATATGGATAGACAAATACAGGGATTGCGTTTGAATTCATTGCAGGTTTAATCCTTTAACCTAAAGTCTACAAATAAAGAGGCTTCTCTTACAAAAATGGCAACGAATGCAGTGCCAGTCGGTGATAGCAGGCCAGTCATAGCGTTTGTAGCTACTGGAACGATTTCATCTGAATATTATATCCAGCATCAAAGGGAGCCATCTGCAGTGACTCAGTTAATTTGCATAGGGCAACTGTGTAGCTTATCCATCCTCACCAAACTAAAAACGCATCCAGTTTGTGATGACCAAAACAAGTATAGAGTATCAATAAACTTGTAATAATCATAATTCTTCAAGTGAATGATCAAGCCGGCTATTTTGTCTACAAGATGATAGACATTGTAACCCAAGAGAAAGACATTTTTGTTGAACTGTTCTTATTTATTTAATGTTGTAAAATATTTGATATTAATACTTTTCAAACAGAAAAGAGTAACTGTTCAATTAAATTGTAAATATTCACCAGCAGACTTTCTTAAATTCTTTAAGTTGAATTACAGTTCTTGTTGGTGAATTTAGATATAATTAAAGTCAATAACTAAATTAAATACCATAATCACAGAGGCGGATCAGGAGAGGTAGCAGTTAGGGACTCAGAGTACTACATCATCATCTTCTCTGGGAACTTACATAGCTTGACCCTACCTTTGTGTCTATACACCCTTACTCTATTCAGAGAAGGGGGTATTACTGATAAGACCAGACTCTTATCTGGCTCTATCCTGGTATCATCTGATACACCTTTATGTCAAGGATATCTTCTTATTTTTACCTTAATAACATCTGAACCTCTCGCGACACTGGTATAAATCTTGGATGATTTTAATGAACTTTTCTGGGATTCCATAATGTCTCAGGATTTCCCATATCACAGTACAGTCTATACTATCAAAAGCTTTTTGGAAGTCCACAAAATTTATATATAAGGGGGCTGCCATTCGTTTGATCGTTCTATGATGATTCTGAGTGTTGCTATCTGGTCTGTACATGATCTTCCTGCACCAAATCCTACCTGTTCTTCTCTGAGTTTGTCATCCACCGCTCTCTTAACACGGTCCAACAAAACTCTGGTCAACATTTTTCCAGCCACTGCTAGCAGTGTTATACCACTCCAGTTGCCACATACAGTCAAGTTTCCTTTTTTGGCAGCTTTTTGTGGCCTTCCTTCCAACTGTTTGGGATCGCCTCTTTTTGCCAGATTTTCTTGAAGAGCTGGTGTAGTGTATGGTATATCTGCCTTCATGGCTTCTGGTGGTATTCCATCTGGTCCTGCAGCCTTCCAATTTTTTAGCTGTTTTATCTCTTGTTTAGTGTGTGGGTTCACGTTGCACTGTAGTGGCTCTTCTGCTGGTTCTATGATGGTTTGCTTTATTGGTTGGTTTCAGTTTAGGATTTCCTTAAAATATTCAGCCTATCTGGCCCTTTGTTTCTCTTCATTGCTAATGTTTTGTCCTTCTCTGTTCTTCACTGTTGTATTGTGGTTTATCTGTTTCTTAGATAAAGTTCTAGTGATATTATATAATGTTTTCAAGTCTCCTTTTTTATCGCAATCTCGGCTTCCTCTGTAAGTTTTTCAATAAATTCTCTTTTATCTTGCCTGGCACTCTTTTTCACTTTCCTGTTGAGCTCCCAATATATTGCGAGCAGTCGTGTTTTCTGTTCTGCATCTTTACAGTTGTTTACTTGTTGTTTGATGTCTCTTCTTTCTCTTATGAGGTTCCATGTGTTTTCTATTAACCATTCTTTCTGTTGTTTAATTCTTTTGCCAAGAACTTCTTCACCATACATTTTCAACATTTCATTCCACATTTAATCTCCTCATTACTACAATGGTCCATAATGGTTTTTGATATCCCAGACAACATGTGATATAATGAATATAATTGGTTAGAATGGAACTCAATGTCATGTTGGCTATAGATTGGGTTATGAAAACATTGACCTCAACCAATGCAATGTTGTTTCAGAACAGACCAAGCAATCAAGTACAGGTAATGGAGTGACAAAAGATGATACTTAAACCACGAGCCATTAAAGCACAAACAATGAATATTGGCTGAATTAGCACGTAAAAAGAGTGATAGATAATACCGCCGAAGAGGAGTGAAGACCAAAAAAAAAAAAAATAGAGAAAGAGAGAGAATAAACGTATTTCGTGACGCTTAGAATAGAAGGATTGAAGTAGTTTGACAAGATCATTAATGTCAAACATGACCGGAACTAGAAAAGCGACAGTGGGACGAGAGATGGAAAGAAGACGCTGGAGAAAGCTAGGGCACACATTGAGGAAACCTATTAATAGCATTACCAGGCAGTTCTTGTTCTAGAATCAATAGAATAATAGGAACAGTAGAAGACAGAAGAACACATGGAGAAGAGAACTGGAGGAAGACATGAAGGGGATGAAAAGGACATGGAAAGACCTCGAGCCGTGGCAAACGTTTGTTGAGAGCCCATGCTCCTTGGAAAATTAAAAGGTGATGAATGAACAAATTAATGAATGAATCTGTGATGAATTTACCATGATACAACGTTAAAATATCTCCAAAATTAACGATAAAATGTAGGGATAAAGATAATGCGTAAGATACTAGGAGACATGCTCGCCCACGCCCGAATTTCCTACCCGCCATTTAAAACTAACGAGTTAGACGTGCAGACGAAACGTTTACCCTTTGTAGACGGGAGAGAAACGGAGAACACAAAATGAAAAATATGACTGAACACGTGTTTGAATATCGAGGGGCTAAAGGACGCGATTGGTGGTAAAAGAAAAAAAATTCACGTCACTAGTTGACACAAGGTAAGGAAATGGACAAAAAACGACTTTAGCTCGTGTCAGAAACAGTCATTTCTTGGACTTTTACGATACTTGATTGTGATTTGAATTCAGCGGCAAACGCCGTGGAGAAGGTTCTCGAACATATTTCAAAAAAACAACTAACCTTGAAAAAGTTGCTTTTTCTTAATAATAATGTTATGAATATAAAACCTAGCTAGTTTGATAGCCCGTCTTGAGCAGAGAAATAATATACTTTAAATTATACAGATGGATAGATAATAAGGAAGATATTGACAAAAGACTGTGTTGTTCATATCAGACGAGCGACTGCACTGTTAACCAATGTCACTAAAGTTTCAAAATTTTCGGCCTTGAGACACCCAAGTGCTAAAATCGAGCTGTAATTAAAGAGAGGGGAAAAGGTGGAGAATTGTGGCTAAAAATAACTTCGGAGGCAGAAGTGTGTAGGGTATTGCATAGGCGTTGGTCCAAGAACCAAGCGTGTTTTTTGTATGAAAAACAAATAGAGACAGACGGACCAACAGACAGTAATACATACTTGACTGAGAGCTGACTGAAATTTGACTTTTGGTTGTAGATTTGAAAGTTAGGGGGGGGAGTCGGTGATTGGATGAATGAAATCATATTGGCAGGACAGAGATGCGCATTTTTGCCATTCGTTACAAGACTGTCCAGAGACACAGTGGTGTAGTACCTGTGGTGTTGTTTCCAGAAGATAATACATAATTTTAGTGGGACGCCATCAGATAGCCAGCAGCTCAGCTGAGTTTTGCTAGCATTTAACTGTGTTCTCAATTCTGAATTCTGGTAAGAATGAAAGCAATTCTTTTGTACATTTTAATATTTCGAGTGATTGATACTGCCATATCATATAAAATGATTACGACAAGTAAGTGTTCGCTCTAGGTCCCCAGCCCAAGTTCAGGGTCTAGAGACAAACAAAATATATGGATGCCTACTAAAACTATGGAAGGCGGATCTATTGTTGAGATCAGTGGAACATATCACCTATCTTATTGAATAGAAGGAAACTATTGAACATATCTCAGATGCAAGGTAGTCTTGGGGAACTAGTACTATATGAAAACAACTGGGTAAGATGTACTGTGTGGTCAGAGAGATCTGACCCAGTCTGTGTGGTGTTGTTGTGTAGTGTTGTGTGCAGAAGTGGCTCAGTAGGTAGAGTTCTGACGCATGCCACAAAACTTTTATTTCAGAATTGTGAGTTTCTGTTTGGCACCGAAGAGGTGCCAAATGCTGTTGTGAATTACACAAGCGTGGACCAGTGCAGTCTAACATTGTGTCAGAGCAGCTGTATATTGTACTCCAGCACGGAGAGGAGCGGACACCAGACTCTTGTACAAGATTGACGCAGTCGAGATAAGTGAGATCTGGCCTGCTGGACATTCACCAACCGATTTATCAACGAATTTATCAACTAATCCATCAACTAATCCACCATCTAATAAAGACATACCATTGTGGGAAAATAAACCATGTATTCATCCCATAAGTCAATGGACACTGTTTGGTAGTCATAGACTGGGCGTGATGATACCACCCCAACAGTACATTCAGTAATAGTTCTCATGGGACAATCTAATATAATTAATATTAACCAGACTTATAACATACCTTTGTAATCACATTCCATTTTATTATGTCATATAATTATGCATTCCATTTATAACTCCATAATATTTCATATGTTCTGACCAACAAACATTTGGTTCAGAACAAATAAATTTAACAAAAGATTTAATATTTAAAACTAAAACAGCCTGAGTTAGTTAAGTGTGTTATAATTTTATTATTATTAGACTTATTAAGTATCTGTGTGTGTGTGGGTAATCGACTACAACACATTACATTTCAGTACCCTAGACGTTTAACGTAGCTACATTCATATTAGTAGAGAAAAAAAGATATGTTTGAGGTCGTAAGTGGTAGTAAGAAGGGCCTTCTGTAATTCGCATCAACATTTATCTCAGGAGCCTTCACAGCTGACCTCATTCATTACACTAGGTAACATCTCAACCATACAATACCATCAAAACCACTACAGAATCAATGATTGAATGGAACTGAGGGTTCTTGTGTGATTATTCACCGGGAAATTATATTTGTGGCAATTTATAACCAAAACCGAGCACCGTACTTTTTCTTGACTGACTTTTTCTTGACTGAAAAAGGGAGGGCAAGTTAAAAACAAAAAGTGCGTTCATTCTTAATTGACACGAATCGTGCGTACGGGTTTTACCCTTCGTCAGCCCTCACCCCTCCCCAGCCACAATTACAAACAGGTACATTTATTTTAACTCAATTAAGGGTTAACAATAAGGGTAGTCACGTAGCATATTCTGCCGTAGGGGAGTGAAGTGTTATAGACTTCGATGTACTGGGTCCCAGCTTTATGAGGTGGGGTGGCCTGTTCCCTTCCTCGCTGCCGTTGCCTTCTCTAACTGAAGATCAGAGTCAGGTACTCTTTTACAGCTGGTTAGACTGACGCGAACTCCGCCAAGGCCGGTCCTAAGCCCGGCTGAAAAAGGAGGAAGGCGGCCTGCATAGAGGCCGTAAGGAGGCAGCCCCTCCACCATGCAAAGGCACAACAGGCCAATCACCTGTTTGCTTTAAACTAAGATTACGCATAATATAACAGAGAAAACCGGACTGATTCTAAAGGCGACGAACTGGAACGGACTATGAACTACGACTTATGGAACTTGGAACACAAGAAGTATAAATGGGAAAGAAGAGGAGCTGGTGGAAGAGATGAGGAAAGCAAAACTAGAAATCCTGGCTATTACGGAAACAAAGAAAAAGGGACAAGGAGTCATGGATCTCGATGGCAACACGCTGCTCTACAGTGGTGTACCCACATCTGAAAGAGCTAAAGGGGGCGTGGGTTGTACTGTGGCCAAAAACCAGAAAGATAGTATCAAGGAATGGAACTTTGTTTCGGAGCGCATTATGGTTGTAAAACTAAAAGAAGGAGAAACCATAGTCAACCTGGTCATAGTGTATGGGCCAAATGAGAATGAGAGAGCAGAGGTCAAGGAGGAATTCTTCGAGCTGCTTCAAAGAACAATGGATGACTGCCTAGATGAAGTTATCATGCTCGGAGATTTTAATGCCAGAGTTGGAAATGACCATGCTAGATGGGGTGGAGTTATCGGAAGATATGGAGAAGATACTCTCAATGACAATGGAAAGCGACTCCTTAGATTCTGCAGTGAGCAGAATCTGATCATTACAAACACAAAGTTCCCCCATAAGCGCATGCATGCATACACTAGATGTGAACCAACCAAGAATGAGAAGTCAGTGATCGACTATGCCATTGTTAGGAGAAGCTCATTCAAATATGTCCGGGATGCTAGAGTCTGGAGGGGGCCAGAGATTGGAAGTAATCACTACCTGCTAACAATCAAAAGAACAACTGAAAGAGTTGCTCAGCCTAGGAACTGCCCAACATCACGCAAGAAACCAAGTAAACGAGCAGGAGAAATGAGCATTAGGACCTACAAGCTGAGAGAGCCAGAAATTAAGACCAAATATCAGGGGCTTATTGCTGCAGCGGTGAGCAACACAGAAGAACGACCTGATGACTTGGAAACTCTCTGGATTAAATTCATGGATATCGTAAAGACCGCTTCTGCAGAAGCATGCGGTGAAGTCCGACTTGGGAACAAGAGAAAGAGGACACCTTGGTGGACAGAGGAAGTCAAAGAGAAAATAAGATAGAAGAAAATGGCATGGAAACAATACTTAGGAGCTAAAAACACAACAGGACAAATTGAAAATATAAAGAATATGTGATACTCAGAACAGAAGTAAAGAACAAGGTGCTAGCAGCAAAACAGAAGTCCTGGGAAGAATTTGGAGAAAAGCTTGAAAAAGATGCACAAGAAAACCAGAAATTGTTCTATAAGACCCTAAAGAACATGAGGAAGGAAAAACAATTCCCTCTCAAATTTATAAAGGACGAGCAAGGCAAATTGCTTACTGCCCCGAAGGAAGTAATGGAAAGATGGAAAGAATATTTCTCAGAACTCCTAGATGTTGAGCATGGTGAAGCATCAGAAATGATAACCACTAGCACAGAAGAGAAAATCAATGATGATGAAGATGACATAAAGATGGAAGAACTGAAGGCAGCACTGGAGAAAATCAGTCTAACCAGCTGTAAAAGGGTACCTGACTCTGATAGGGACTTGAAAGCTGATGATGATGAGGATGATGATGATGATGATGATGACTAGCAACTACCTAGACTTAAAGGTCTTTTATATTTGGACATGCTCCCTAATATAACCGACTAGGTTGAACGGGACGCGCCTTGCCAAAACGAGATAAAACCTTAAAAAAAAAAAACATTCGAGGACGGGGTGGGTAAGAGATTTGTGACATCCCGTAAGGGGGTGGCAAAAATGTGAACACTCCACGGCCTAGACATTGCGATTGGATTTGCCGATTTTTCGCGATACTTTTTCTTACAAATTTTTTTCTTACATTTTTTTTCTTAAATTCTGTGTCTTGGCGCGGCTTTCGAGCGGCAAATCTTATCGTGCCATTTGTCATTTGATAGCGGTGTCCAGAGACGTGGAAGATGAATTTCCTGGAGGTGTCAGATTTTACACGTAACAAAGAGAACTGTGTGAAGTTTTTGCAGAATCGGGGCATTCTACACACCGTCCGACTGTGTGCTAACAATCACCAGATGAGTTTGTCCTTGACAGTTCGCCAAGATCGTTAGAGATGTCACATATGTAAGCAGGATATACCTCTTCGTTCTGGCACATGGTTACAGGGCGCACGACTGTCCTTCAGGCAGATTATTCTGTTCATTTACTGTTGGAGTAAAGAGATGACTAGCATTGATTTCTGTAAATCAGAGCTAGGAATTGCCAATCAAGCTGCCATTAAATGGAACAGCAACCTCCGTGAGGTTTGTGCAAATGTACTAATTGCAAATCCCGCTGTAATTGGCGGGCCCAATACAACGGTAGAAATTGATGAAAGTGTTTTCACACGCAGAAAAAATAATGTCGGTCGTGTATTTCCACAGCAGTGGGTATTTGGTGGCCTATGTCGTGAAACAAGTGAGTGTTTCATGGTTCCAGTGCCCGACCGCTCAGTGGCTACACTTATGCCCCTTATCATAGCCAACATTCGTCCTGGTACGACAGTTGTGTCTGATCAATGGCGCGCATATAGTACCATTCAGAATTTGCCAGGTTTAACTCACCAAACGGTGAATCATTCTGCAAATTTTGTCGACCCAAATACAGGGGCAAATACTCAACGAATAGAGAGGTTGTGGAAATCTGCGAAAGAACGCAACAAACGTCAGAACGGAACACACAGACACATGTTAGATTCCTACATGTGTGAATTTTTGTGGCGACATCGGAATAAAGTTCGTCAGTCAGACCCGTTCGACAATATCCTGCTTGACATAGCAGACTTTTGGCCTCCTCTGTAAATTATGCAGCTACGAACGAACATGTGTATGTCCTGATATATGCCAAGCTTCAGCGATCCTTGGTGATCTGTTCCCCTCACGGTCCTTTTCAGGGCCCACAAAACCCACAAAACTGCACTTACCACGGTCCTTTTCAGAGCCCACAAAACCCACAAAACTGCACCTACCAAGGTCCTTTTCAGGGCCCACGAACCCACAAAACTGCACCTACCACGGTCCTTTTCAGGGCCCACAAAATTACCCACTCCACGGTCCTTTCCATGGCCCACAAAACTGCACCACGGTCCTGTTTAGGTCCCACAAAACAAATAAAACTGTACCCTGGCAAGAAATCCTTTATTTGTTTTCACCGCTGGGTGGAGAGGGCTGGGTGGGGAGTTGGTCCCCTCCCTCACTATGCACTGATCCTTGTCAAATATTTACATAATCAGAGCCGGATTAAAGTAGTAGCAAAAGTAGCATATGCTACGAGCCCCGCGCTTTTAGGGCCCCGCGCCAATAAATATGTACATCATTTTTTGGTCATCTTCTAATACGAGCGTTAAGCCAATGATCTTGTGATGTATGCCATCTTTAGCGCCTTTTCATTTGATGTCACGAAATTGTGAGAGAAAGAGCATAACAGGGTGACTTAGTGTGACTCTTTATTACTTTTATCTGAACTGTTTGCGGACAGAAGCAGTCATTTTCTTTGGATTTGTTGAAAGCCTGTACACCTTCTTTTCTGCTTCTACCTACCGGTGAGGTCTCCTTTCTACTGCATTATGTGCTAGTGGTACTCATAATAAGTCCCATTTGCCCTTTGTGAAAAGACTGTCAGATACCAGGTGGTCCGCTTGGGCAGATGCAACAAAAGCACTTTTACACAGCTTTTCTGCAATAAAACATGTCTTGGATGATATTTCAGATAACAATGATCAGAAGGCAGAGTGTCGTCAACAGGCTCGTTGTCTACTTTCAACCATGATGAAGTTAGAAACTGGAATAATGATCATACTGTGGCATCAAGTATTACACCGTTTTCAAATGACCAGTGCTTCTTTGCAATCTTCTGACCAAGATTTGAACACAGCTTGTGCACTCTATGAATCCCTGCGGGGGTATATTCAAGCTATGCGGTTTACTTTTGCAGACATAGAGCAAAAGGCCAAGGATGTGACTGAGTGTGAACATTATCAAGAACAAACTCGAAGAAAACACAAACGAAATCGAGAGTATGATGATTTCAGTGGTTCCAGCACAATTGATGAATCTCAAACGCCTTCTCAGCATTTTAAAAGCCGAACATTTCTTGTCCTTATTGATAGCTTGCTCTCTACCTTGTCAAAACGCCAGAAAGCTTATCAAAAGTTGAATGATGTATTTGGATTCCTTCGTCAGTCACAGTCGTTTACAAAATACATAGAGAAACATTATCCAAGGAACACCTGGACCCATGCATACACAGATGGATCAGAAACAAATGCAACAGAAAATGGAGGTGGGGGTGTCTTTCTGACCTTAAGCACTGGTGCAGAAAAAAGGCTGTCAGTGGCGACAGGACGATTCTCCAGCAACCTCAGAGCAGAGGCAGAGGCCCTGAAAACTGCAGCAGAGCTTATATTGACAGAAGAAAGGGCAGAGAGATCAGTTGCTTTCTTTACTGATGCACAGTCAGTAATTGCGGCATTGAAAAGCCAAAATAATACAGACCTGGATGATCTCAGAGTAGTGCTATAACCAGCTCCCCTCCTGGCTGCCTTTACCTTTCAGAGCAGAGTCAGGTATCCATCCACTTACAGCTGGGTAGATTGTAGCGTGACGCCACCATGTCTCCAGCCCGCTACCTTTGTCGCGAGAAGCCTGCGCTGAAACCACGGACGCTCTCATCAATGGTTGCTTGTCTAAAATAGAAGGATTGTAGTGGTATGACAAGATCACTAATGTGCAACTGATGATACGAACCAGGCAATTGCCAGAAGAACGAGACATGAGAAGAAGACGCTGAAGATGGATAGGATATACACTGAGCAAACTTGCTTATAGCTTTACCAGGCAGTCCTTGGTCTGGAACCCCCAGGGTAAGAGAGGCAGAAGAAGACCAAGGAATACACGGAGAAGAGAACTGATGACAGACAAGAAGAGGATGAAGAAATTATGGAAAGACCTTGAGCTGATGGCACAGGACAGGAATACTTGGTATAAAGCCAATGCGGTTCTTAATCTAACACTGTCTCCGCGCCCCAAATCTCTCTCTCAGTCCGCCAAGATGTGCGCTCTCTTTTTCACTACGGCAATGTACTTGTGCGCTATCTCTTTCTCCACGGCAATGTACTTGTGCGCTCTCTCTTTCACTACGGCAATGTACTTGTGCGCTATCTCTTTCTCCATGGCAATGTACTTGTGCGCTCTCTCTTTCACTACGGCAATGTACTTGTGCGCTCTCTCTTTTCACTACGGCAATTTATCCATCCGGTTGTGTGGCAGGACATCAAAGGGATTATTCGTCTGGTTGGGTGATGTTGGTGGTAAGAGTCTCTCTTCTGTGGATTGAAGTGACGTCGATTTGTAGCAATGTAATTTATATGGTCCTGTGTAGGGAATGAAACAGCTCGATCGTTCTGTGATCTACATCGATTCGAAGTTTATGGAATTTTCCGAAGGTTGCTTACTCTACATCTTTGCAACCTGGGTTGATCATGTATAACTAGGTTTACAGTGTTCCTCGTGGGGCTACGTTTTTCCTTAGGAGACTGTGTATTCCGATAGGCTTCTAAAATGATCTCTTGATCAACCATATCTGGGTATTTAAACTGATAATCGATTTCTGGTTGTCTTCGTGTTCGATATTTGCGGGTGTTCTGATAATATTCTGTGCCATCCGTGTATACCATTTCTCTTTTCGGTGCTTCCAGGTATCCTCCGGTCAATTGTTTAGCTTGTTTTGAACTCTCCGTATTTCTCCATGAGGGTATCAGTAAAAAATATGTTGGCCTTGTAAAAAGACACAGTACCTTACTAAAGACCATAATACGAGTAGAAGGCGGAGTTAAAGGCAAACGTGCAAGAGGAAGACAGTGCTATTAGTGGAAATGTAACATCAAGAGATGGACAAGAAATATTCCATCACAATATCAAGAGTAAAAACAGAACACGCCTGAGATCCATTTCAGCCGATCTAAGATATTGATATGTCTGATGATGATGAATATTATTGTTGTCTCTCTCTGCCCCCACCAAAAAAAAAAAAAAATTTATTGACAATCATCTTAACAAGACAATTTCGAGAACTACACGTTAAATCGTTGAAAGTATTCAAAAAGAGACATGAAAATAGGTCGTATATCTTTATCATCACTGCCCTACAAATCGCAAAGGAGCATGATGATGATGATGATGATGAAAAAAAAGGTAAAGGTAGTCGCATAGCAGATACTGCCGTAAGGGAGTGAAGTGTTAGAGACTTCACTATACTAGGTCCAGCATCGAGAGGTGGGGTGACCAGTTCCCTTCCTCGGTGCCTTTTCCTTCCCTAACTGAATGGCAAAGTCAGGTACCCATTCACAGCTGGGACGACTGGAGCACGATGATACCGTGAATCGAACCCGGTACCTTAGCCGCAAGAGACCAGCGCTCTAACCACTCTGTCATTGGGACACTTATTAAAAAAACATGATAACGGATACAAACAGAATGTTAAAAATATGAAGGGGAAAGGGGAGAGGAAGAGATTTGTGACGTCTCGTAAGGGGGTGGCAAAATTCTTTTTATTGCGTAAAAAGTACGATGCTCCGTTTACCCTCAACATTTCAAAAATTTTCATCGCCGGTGAATTATCACACAAGAACCGAACTGAGTACTTATTTACTATGGTTTGCTTCAGCGGAGTCGTAGCACATTTCAGAAAATTGTTTGTCGTGCTACAAAAAGCAAAAAAAAAATAAATAAATAAAAATAAATAAAATAAGAAAAAGGAAACCAAAAAACTTGGTTCATACTTCCCAACCACCAGTGCCCGTTCACCAAATTTTGATAATCACAAGGTTTATATGAAACACTTACAATTGTTTATCTATCTATACGTGTATGTATGTTTATATTACCAAAAAATACCAGCAGGGCATTTCTGTTTCTCGATGAACCTAAACTGTCGTTGCCTTTGAAGGCGATGTCACTGATGTCGAAAGGGTTGGGTCTGCTCGAACCTGCTGGTTGGTATACACCATCACTGTAGCTGCTCAAACTACGACGAAGTAAGTGCGTATCTAAGGAAAAAGTCAGGATAATAGACTGAGTACGTGTCTTGTTATGGGCATATTAAAAGAAGGTCACATGTCATAGCTAGGCAATGTCAAGTGAGATATCCCATCCTCTACGAAAGGCACTTATCCTTAAACTCTAGACCAGCGTGTCTCAACCTTTTTACCCTGGCAGAACCCTTGAACTAATTGTTCAGTTCTCATGGAATCCCTGCATAAAAATTATTATATCTTTAGCTTAAGGTGATTTTAAATAATGTTATTTACAACATGAAAATTTATTGACAATGTCGTATGGTAAAGCTACTAAAAACATAAACCCAAGCAACACGAATTAAAATATAGCCTAAGACACAGTTTTATAAAAGACTGTGAAAAAACTCAATTTTTTTTTTTCAATCACGATCTTTCGCGGAACCCCTAATGACCTCTCGCGGAATCCTAAAGTTTCGCGGAACCCTGGTTGAGAAACGCTGCTCTAGACTGACACAGCAATAACTAGGCGTGCTGTAGTATTTATATGCTTGTCACGCTAACTGTTGTGAATAATGTGCTAATAATGTTTGCATACCATATTTTGGACAATAATAACTAATCGATGAAGATGATATGCCAATCTTCATCGTCGTTATCATCACCATCATCATTTTTGTCTGGTCAGAAGCTGACCACCAGACGTTTGCACTGTACGAAGATTCTGTGCATTATGTGAATACCATATTCTCCGGCAGACAACACGCACGAACACATACGTAAATCCATCATGCACATACACACAAACATTCACAACTACAACTTCCCTTACACACATACACCGAAACATGACAGCACATACAATTCCCTCCGCACATATAGGCGCACACACACAAATAGCAGAAACCCACACATGTTCACCCTATCCCTTTATATTAACACACACACCAAAAAAAAAAATCTTATCACCAGGGATAACAGTGAAATGAAAAATGAACACCTTGTCCCATTTGAGAATCATTTCTGAAAACAAAAATTCTTAGACAAACAAGGAAGAGAAGAAACTGAAGCAAAGAGAGAAACAAAATAAAGTAAGAGCAATGAGAAAATATGAGGTGACCTGTTGATAAACATCACATGACAGTGCTTGTTCTGGAACCACCAGGGTAAGAGAGTTGGAGGAAGACCACAGAACACATGGAGGAGAGAGCTGAAGACAGACATGAAGGGGATGAAGAAAATCATGGACAGACTGTGACCCGATGGCACGGGACAGGAAGTCTTGGCATAAGTTTGTTGAAGGCTTATGTTCCTGGGGGAGCTGAAAGATGTAAAGAAGAAGCAGAAGAATGACGAGTGGCTAATAACAACATGTATTACCTATAGCCCCCCAGTCTGGATGTAGTAGATTATTGTACCAGCCATCATTGGGATGTCGCTCTTTGTCGTCGCTCCATACAGAGGGCAACATCATGGCTTCAGGTGGATGAAGATAAAAATAGGAGGCGTTCGTGTTATCAACAACGTTTGATATTTTGGCTTAATAAGATATGAGTTGTTGAATATAAAAATATGATGTCATCAACGACTCCTGACATGTTAGCATTATATGATATGAGCATGTGGCATTTGCATGAATATAGGGTCATAGTTAATCCTTTAATGATAGTGATCAGTAAAATAATGATAAGTCATGAAGAAGTAATGAAACTACATCCTTTTTTATCAGGGCTTCTTAAACTGTGGTCCACGGACTGAATGAATTATAGGGGCTCCGTGTACATAATATAAAGTTTAAAATGTAAACTTTTAGATATTGCGTTTATGTACATTTTTTTCTGAGAAGGGGTTTGTATCCTTCCCTTAACAATCAGAGAAGTCCGTAGCACAAAAAAAAGTTAAGAAGCCATGTTTTAGACGCTGTGCATTGGGACTTCAGGTTACTGTTTATACTTGTATTTTGGAGTTGTTTATATTAACAGTCCATGACAAACAGTAATCACGCTGTTAATAAAGAGCAAATCGAATAACAAATGAATCAAAACTAGGTTAATCTGTGCTCCAAAAATGTTACCGGTGCCAGACTGTTCGTTATCTATTCTCATGTATGTGTTAAGGAACTTTCCTTCTGGCTCCAGTATGTTGAATGATGTCTAGGGATATTGTATTAATGTTCTGAAATGTAGTCACCAAAATTCTGGCCACAGTTTTTCTATTCGTAATCGAACTGTTCTTTGTGTTCTAAGTCTTTTCATCTGACTAACTGTCATCAAATATTAACTGGTTATATCTCTACAAACTCATGCTTCCAACTGGAAATCATTTCTCGAAAACTTCTGTGTTTTAAACGACTTTCACTTTATTCAACACAGGAACTTATATGAGCGACACATTGCTCTTAATACAATTTGACAGTTTCATTTAAATCATCGATTCTGGCATTTCATAAATTATTTCTGCATAAGTCCATGCTTCTTCAAAATTCTTTAGGCTATCAAGACTTATCTTTCTTTTAGTGCTTCCATAGCATAATTATTATTTCCTTCATATATTTTATTCTTAGGAATTCCACTGGATATATTTTGTCTTCCTTCCATATACATAATATTTCACTTCGGTGCCTTCCTGCACATCTTCTTTTAGTCGGCAGTCATACATATTTTCTTTGGGCGTCCATACCCTTCCATGACGGTTACGATGCCCTTGAACTGTTCAAATATCTCTGGTGGCTATACTAGCCTAAATCTTACCCGAATCTCCTAACTCCTGACGAGGTGGATTTATCCCCAATTGAATTCGAATCACACTAGATTTCTGCTTGAAATCTACATCTAATATAAACACTTTAAAAGTAGAATCAACTACACTGCTATAAGTGGACCTTGCCACACAAGCCGACGCTATGGAATCCTGTCACTATGTCTTTCTACGTTACTTCGTAGTCATAGTTAATGATCGCATTTATTTTGTGTTTGGTGAGTGTACAACATGGTGCAAAGCGATCTCTCTCCAACTCCACTTTAACATAATCGCTATGCCCCATGATGCGCACTCAACAGTATGATAGGAAACTCTTTACAGAGCGATACAACAGGAAGCAATCTGATCATCAGAAGTAGTCCCCCCGTCCGACAAATGTTTCGGCCCGGTATACTCCTTTACACTCTAAGGGGGGCGGGCCCACTTGGGTCATGACTCCCAAGCGTCTCAGCCTCCTGTTGTCTTGTATCGAAAATGAACCCATTTCACTTATGGTAGTAACTTTAAAATCCACAACTTCGCCAGCCGTGGAGGCAATTGTGAAAGTAACAAAGAGAAGACAAATTATTCCGTTCGTTCCGTCACACATCACAACTAAGGACACACACTGAGACACCAGCGCGAAGCCGACGATTCTAGCCACTGAAATGCTGTGCCTGACACCACTTATAATATATGCCGCCTGTTGCCCCTCAGTCACAGCCCTTTCAATAGTACACCAAAAAACTCAGCGTATTGTGGACTTAGAAAAATTTTGGTGTTTTCTGTACCGCAGCGTTTATTGTCACGATTTCCATTGCCCATTGCGGTTGTTCCACAGCCAGCCTGATGCCTTTTCGGCAGTTTCACTAAGCCTTTTCAGTGCCCTTGTTCTCGACTGTCCCTTCAGCCCCAACAGTTTCAACAAATCATACACTGATGCAGCCACAAGCCCTCTTGCGCCCACTTCAACAGCCATGACCCTTGCAGTGAACCCATCGTGTCTCAGATCCGCGGCCAGATCACTATACTTGGCCGCTTTGAACGAATGTTGCTCGTCTAATCTGGATTCAAATGCCACGGTCAGTTCAATCAGTCTGACCTGAAGCGTTGCTGAAGAATGAAGCACTATATCCGGCCGTCTCCGCGATTTTCTGATACTCTCTGGATATGCCCCTCGTCCAGGTAGGTCTACCGCCATCTCCCAGTCGTTTGCACAGTCAAGAAGCGATGGTAAACTGCTACCAGGTTTACTCGGTTTGGGGTGTGCTGACTTTCCTGCCCTCAGAAAGTATGTATTTGCGGTGCTCGGCCTGGGTTTGCTATTCGCCTTCATCCTTGCCAGATCTATTGTCGCAGCAAGCTCATTTAGCACTTTGTTATGGCGCCAAGTGTATCGCCCTTGCCCCAATGACACCTTACACGCTGAGAGCACGTGTTCAAGTGTCTGCCTCCCCTGACACAGGAAGCACTGCAGGGCTCCTTCCCATGTAGTCCATTGGCCTTGTTGGACCTGCTGCACTGCTTTTTGCAACCTCTTACAATTCTCAGCTCCTCGTATCTCCTGAACTACCATGTCTCTGCGCTCCCTGCTTGATGCCTTAAACCATCAGCGGATGTCTCCATGACCAAATCCCCGTCTATTCGTTTGTGAGTATCCGATTACCTCCCTCAGTTTGAGTGACTCTTGGGCAGCATCAACAGCTTCTTCCACTCTCCACTTCCTTCCCGTTTTCAGTGTGGGCTGAATGGACTTAACCACGTCATCAGCTGACTCGCGTTGCATCACTGCAAGCCTTGCCTTTCCAACTTTGTACTCTTCAACAACTGACTTGAAAGGAAGCAGAAGTTTTGACTTTTTGCAGTACAGTGCTACATCTGACAGACCTGGTGGTACCCCTAGCCATTTTCTCATGAACTTGTTGACCTTCTGCTCTATAGCTTCCACTGTAGTTGTGCTTATTTCATATATAAGCAGTGGCCACAGCAACTTCGGTATCAACATGAACTGGAGGCACCACAGTTTGAACTTTCCCAGGAGTCTGCATTGGTCTATGATCTGTAGTCCTCTGTCTGCCATTTCTATTGTCTGTTGCACTGCCTTTGAGTCTTTTAATGAGGCATCGTACACCCTGCCAAGGCTTTTAACAGGTTCCTCAATGACAGTAGGGATTCTTTAGTTGGAAACCATGAATATGACCTCTGCTATCTTCCCTTTCCTGACTGATAGGCTTCCCGACTTCTTGGGTTTGAAGCTCATTCTGCACCAGCTGACTAGTTCATCCAGGCGTGCTAACATCCCCCGGGCCTGATGTTCATCTGTTGTCAGAATTGTTGTGTCATCCATGAATTCTTTGAGCGATGGCATGTGACACATTCCACCGAGCTTTGGGCCTATAGCCATTCCTTCAGCCGCATTGAGGATTACCTGCATAGCCATCACGAATAGCATCGGAGAGATGGTACATCTCATCGCAATTCCAACTTTAAGGCCAATCCACTTCGTTATTTACTCTCTGGTTGAAAATCTGACACAAAACCCTGCGAAATACAGCTTCAGCATTGCTGCAATCTCTTGTGGAACATGATACATTTCTAGGGCCTGCCACAACATCTGGTGTGGAACGGATCCATAAGCATTTGCTAGATCCAACCAGATTACATGGAGGTTTGTTCTGTCAGACTTTGCCTTTTGGATTGCTTCCCAGATCATTGTGGCATGCTCTAGACATCCTGGTGTACCTGGGATACCTCCTTTCTGAATGGTAGTGTCAATGTACCCATTTTTGCCAGGAGGTATGTAGTGAGTCTTTTCGCCATCACTGAGAAGAACATCTTCCCTTCCACATTGAGTAGTGAGATTGGCCTGAACTGACTGATGTCTGTAGAATTTTGTTCCTTCGGGATGTAGACTCCGTTCGCCTTTCTCCATTCCTTGCTTACAAGCTGGGTTTTCCACGCATTCTTCAGTAAACGGAGCAGTCGTTTGAGCACCTCAGGGCATCTCTTTACACCACATATGGAACACCATTAGGACCTGGAGCTGACTTGCACCTAGCTTTCTGGACAATGCTTTCTACCTCTTGTACCGTGGGGGCTTGGTGTTAAATTTACAACATTTCTGCGCTACAAACGGCAGTATGTTGGCCTTTCAGGTGCTCCCAAACTTGTCGTAACCCTTCCTTCTCTGTGGCAACTGCGTTCTTGAACAGTTTTCGCGCATGCTTCTTCTGTTTCCTGATTTCTTCTATTTTAATTTGTCTTCTACTTTTTTGTGGTGGGTTACTTTCCCTTGCCTCCCTCACTCCGAACACTTTGCGACAGTGCAGATATATTATGTCGTCGAAGATTTCCAGCTTCTTCTCCAAATTTAGCTGCTTCAGGTTGTTATCCAACTCTTTTGCCAAGGCTTCGTCCAGCTGTTCCCAAAGCTCTTTTGCACTGGCAGGTGGAAACTTGATTGCATCTCTCTTCCCGTCCAAGAAGTATGTGAGATCATCATCTGGCAGATCAACTTGAATGTACTCAGCACTGTGGATTGACTCCTGGCTGCGTTCTTCTAACTACTTATCTACACAGCAAAGAAAATAAACTCCGAATGTCTCTTTGTTTTTAACTTGATGATGAGAAATATCCCATTCAATCTCTGACGGGTTATAATTAGGAAATATATTGTTTTTTATTCCAGATAATATGAACAACTGCCGAAATGGGAAAGTGGCTTCACACCTGTCAAATCATTGCAAATAGGGCTAATCAAAGTTACCAATTCTGCGTGTATGACAAAAAACCAAACGAACAAAAACGAGATAAAACAAAACCAAACAAAAATAATATTCAGGAGGAGGGTATAAAGGCCTGTTTTTTCCCAGCTAGAAATTTAATTGATTTTCACTCGCTATTAGACATATGTAATGTAAGAACATCATCAGACCTTCGCCTTCCCAATTACTATTTTTTAAGTTTTGTTCTTATTAAATACTGTTTGACTATATTATGCAGTTCTCTGGGTCTGTCTATTCTTAACACCTCTTCTATATTTATAGGTAAATTTGATGCCTGTGTCGTAGATTTTTGATAGGGGATTAACTAAGACATAGTTTGGTCCCTTCTGAATAGAACTAGAACAGGTGGTGACTCAGTGAGAGATAAGATAAGAAATAGCTTTTTCACTAGTGAAAAATTAGGTAGAGTCTGTCCCTGGACTCGAGAAGATCCTCTAGTTCAGCCTATCTCTACAACAGAACTATGTTTGTCAGACAGTGTACCTATATATATATATATATATATATATATATATATATATATATATATATATATATATATATATATATATATATATATATATATATATATATATATATATATATATATATATATATATATATATATATATATATATATATATATATATATATCAACCACTTACATACACTCACCCATAATTGACGACAGTTAGATGCACAAACGTGAAAAACTACATCAATGGAATAGGAATATGTGGGGACGAGCTGACCAACACATGTAAATAAAGTTTTTATGTTAATTTTATTTACTATAAAGAAACTCTACAACAGCAATATGTTGAATATCAATCAAATACAAATAAACATAGGTTAATGAATTAATAAAGAAATAGACTCATAGGTGTAATCCTCCCTCCCCCTGTTGAGACAAGATCCCGTTAGAAGAAAGTTATTAACCGCCAAAAGGTAAAAAAAAGATTTCGCTATGGTCTAGAAGTTCCCTATACAGTAAAGAACAGAGTTTATACGTTAATCTATTCTGAAAAAGTGACAGTATTAGCAAAACTTACTAAAAAAAATAACCACCATGAGTACATGGATTCTACAATATATATATATATATATATATATATATATTTATATATATATATATATATATATATATATATATATATATATATATATATATATATATATATATATATATATATATATATATATATATATGAGAATTTTTCATTCATCCTTCTTCTCTACTCAGACAATTGTAGCCACGTTCATCCGTTCTTACCGAATCATCTTGTGTTTAACAGTCTCTGGAACTTCGTTACATAGGTCACACAGCAAATCCAGGGTTATTTTGGCGAAGTAAACCCCTGCTCTTCAAAGGTTGATTAAATCCTCTTTCTTCGGGGAACATTTAATTCGTTACTTTTATTAGGATTTCTGTCTATGTCCTATTAATTTTGTCCAGGTAAGAACATTAACAATGCTCACATGTGCCAATAGCTTGAGATTCCAGCACATAACGGAATGTCATGAATGTAACTTCTCTCAATATAAAAATGCCTTGTCACACCACAAATGATCGATAGTCGGGAAATGTCAAAAGTTTGATTATGTCAAATGTTTGATTTTGTCGCCACCACGGGCTGAATGTATATGAAAATTGCAAAAGAACTCTGGATAGCTCTAAGTCCAGTTAACATTTTATTCTTAATAGTATTTGGGTTGGTACTCTGTGTCTCTTTCTGGGTGTAAACCAAAAGCCAGACTGGTCCACCTTGAAGACCCAATATTTGCTATAAGAATGTTCTGTTTTAACTGTCGAACTTAAGTCCGTTATTTTCAGAGTCAGGTTTTAGGCATAGGCTTAGACCGCTGGTAGGGTTTTTGGGGTTTGAGACCCAGTACTGAAATATGGGAAGGAAAAAAACAACACCCATATAATCACACTAACCACTACACCACTATTCTATCTTAATTAACCCGCGCAGAAATATAATATTATCATACACTCAGTTATTTAACTTTGAATAGAACTACACGTGTATCTCATATTGAATCGTTTAATAAAAGTCTCCGTGAAATAAGCGCTAGTCATTTATAATTTTAATCATCATGAATTAGAAATAAATATTTATTTCGTCAGTACTCATAATGAATAGTGCGTTTACTACATGATTAAAATAACTCTTACTGGTTAATATCAGTTAGTTAGATTTACGCTACAGCCGGAACAATTTAGCTATAAATTATATTAATTCGCTAGTCACTTTGCACAAAACTCCTAGTGAAACAAAATGACGGACTTAACAATTAAATCACTCTACACAGAAAAATCTTAGTGAATAAAAATGACGGACTTAACCATTAAATCACTCTACACAGAAAAATCTTAGTGAAATAATAATTACCGCAAACACAGAATTAGGACTACTCCAACGAAAAACTAAGTAATTCCAAATGGTATATTGAATCTAGAAATCGCAGCTAGTAGTCTCTAGGACCAACGGGCTGATCACCCGTTTGCCAGTCACTTCGATTACGGAAACAACAGCAAATGGATTGATTTGCCGTTGCCCTAAAGACGCCAATAGGCGTGATGGGAAACAATGGCAAAGAAAACTTATCTGCTGTTGCCCTAAGACGCCACTAGGCGTAATGGCCACTGACTGCTTTGATGGTCGGTGGCTAAGGACGGAAGAAGAAGAAGAAGTCTCTAGGACGTCTGTGGGTACTGAATACATGAGTCTGCAAGAGGAGACATATACAGTAGAACCTCCATAGTTGACCACCTCCCTACATTGACCACCTCCCGAAGTTGACCACATTTTCATAGACCGGACACGCACCACATGTACTCAATGGAAGACGACATCTATAAGTTGACCACCTCTGTAAGTTGTATCTTGACCACTTGGACTATGACACACAATAGTAATTTACCCTCTATTACTTGACCAGTTTTTAAAAAATCAGTGTCTTTGATATTTGTCGGCACAGGCTTTCTGACCTCTTTTCGAATGATGCTTGCCGACAAAGAAAATTAACCTAACCTCTTTGATTTTTTCGCAAACATGCAGTATAAAAAGACCAACTTCTAAGCAAAATCTTCATTCTTGCTATGACTGCCCTGCCGGTTGATAGTAATTCAACTACTAAACTGTAAGTTCTCTCTCAGACTGTGTTTTATACACTTTATCGTTGACAAAATTAACCTAACCTTTTTGATGGCCCAAAGTAAAGAACTCAAGGAGCTGACAATGAAGGAAAAGGTTGATCTTCTACATTTTCTGGAAAGCAGCAGCCAAAGAAAGACGGCAGAACATTTTGGGTTAGCAAGACCACAGTTAGCAACATCCAAAAACGTAAACATGAGTACTTGGAGAGATGTGGTAAGGAAAGCGGAGATCTACAGCGGAAAAGGAGGAAAACTCCCCTAGATGAAGTCAATGAAGCCACATTAAACTGGTTCAAACAAATGAGGGCAGTTAACGCCAGAATCTCCGGGCCGATGATTCAAGAAGTTGCTAAAAAATTCGCAAGGGAATTCGGGGTGGCAGAAGATTTCCAAGCATCAAGTGTTTGGCTCGAGAAATTTAAACTGCGACACGGGATCTCCCAGAAAGTGTTGTGTGGTGAATCCAATGAAGTTCCAGTAGAAGCTGTGGAAAAGTTCATCAAAAAGTTTTCGTACTTCGTCAGAGGCTTCAAAGACGACGACATCTTTAATGCTGACGAGTGCGGACTCTTTTTCAAGGCGATGCCTGACAGGAGCCTCGCCATGAAGGGTGATAAATGTAAGAGCAGAAAACTTTCCACAGAACGTTTCACAGTTATGCTTTGCGCTGGCTCAACCAGAGAGAAACTAAAGCCCTTGGTGATTGGTAAATCGGCAAAGCCACGCGCATTCAAGAACCTGAAGCCCGAAGACCTTCCCGTCACTTGGAGATCAAACAAATCCGCATGGATAACTGGCGCCCTATTTGAGGAGTGGGTAAGGGGCATCGACCGAGAAATGAAGAAGAAGAAACGGTCTATTCTACTGACAGTAGACAACTGTCATGGCCACCCACAAGTGGAACATCTCACAAACGTGACACTGAAATTTCTGCCTCCAAACACGACCTCAAAAACCCAACCTCTTGACCAAGGCATCATCAAAACATTTAAAATGCACTACCGGGCCCAGCTTCTGCAGTGGGTCATTACTAAAACACAGATCTGTGGTCCGCATGTGGAAGCAACTTCATCCGCTGCATCAGTTAACCCTCTGGATGCTGTCCTCTGGATCAGTTCTGCTTGGAATAAAGTTCAGCCGGAAACGATACAGAAGTGATTCAAGAAATGTGGATTTGTCACAACCCAAGAGCATGACGTTTTAACCCCATCGGACAGTCCATCGCCAATGGCAGAATTCGAAGGAGTAGATTTTGAAGGTTTTGTTGCAATGGATGATGAGGTGGCAACCTGTAATGAACCTGACCCAGAAGGAATTTTCCAAGCGATATTGACCGAAGTACAGACAAGCATAACAGTGCATGAAGCAGCTGGTGAAGTTGAAGAAGCAAGTGACGATGACACAGAAATTGCAGAGACTCCAAAAGAAGAGGCTGTCAGGCATCTGATAATGCAGTTGAAGTCATTTGCTGTGGAAAAATGCCCAGGTATGTTGAGTGGTGTAGCCAGCGTTGAGAGTGCTTTCTCCACTTATGTTTGTAATAAGAATAAGACACAGACCAAGATTGACTCCTTTTTTTCAGAAAGAATGATTAAACCATGATAAAACAGATGTTGATGATTTGATTTGATGTTGTGATTATGTATGATTTCGTATGATACTGTATTCTCCAATATAGCTGTTCAAGGAAGTAAAGTATCAGTACAATAGGCCTCGTTCCGTATGT
Source organism: Oreohelix idahoensis (assembly GCA_024509875.1). Taxonomy (NCBI): domain Eukaryota; kingdom Metazoa; phylum Mollusca; class Gastropoda; order Stylommatophora; family Oreohelicidae; genus Oreohelix; species Oreohelix idahoensis. Next base: position 252,686 of record JAMPIV010023065.1, read on the forward strand.
TGACCACCTCCGTATGTTGACCGGTTTGCTACAGTCCCTTGGGTGGTCAACTTATAGAGGTTCTACTGTATATGATTTAAGCAGAAAGTCGCTCTTCTTTGCAAGATTTGACACCTTCGGGGATTTTTCTGCTCAAATTTTGAATGAAACGAAATATTCACACCATTTCACCGCCCTCTCGACTCTGGCAACCAGCGAACGGTCTTTGATCTTCGTCGATCTGCAGCTTAATTACGTTTCACGAACGAACGGATAAAGGGGGGGGGGGGGGGTTCCAATCCTTCTACTCAAATTATTTCCCCTGATCACTGTCTACCGAAAATACGTTTCAACTACATTAGATTATCTCCCCCTGAGCCAAAAGTACGACTTTTTTTTTGAAATAGTCGCCCCTATGTTCTATCCAAAACAACCACTCCGTCCCCTCTCTTCGCGTTGCGTCTACCTGTCTGATCCTATTACAGCGATTTCCAATCGCTTGCATTATAATTACAGGTAACCAGCTCAAAGTTACCTAAATAGTTCTGTTGGTAAACATTCCTAAATAGAGAAAAGAAATATAAACTAGGCTTGCTAAATTAAGAAAAAGACAGATATCTGAGTATAGGAGGGTTTTATGTTAACAAACCGTGCATAGGTGAAAGCCAGGTGAAAGAAAAATGTAGATAATTAAATAGATATATGAAAGCTATTATCATAATATGTCACAGTAATCTAATTTTGGTATTCTCATTTGTTCATACCTCTTACATTTTAACAAGAAATGTTCTATATTATTGTCTTGAAGACATCCTGCACAGTAAGGTTCTTCTATTCTTAAATAGTCTTTTTCCCAGCTGTAATCTGAGAAATTTCCTATTACTGGGAATTTTAAATTCCCTAGATGTATGACATTTTCTTGCTGGAGCCTTGAACATCTTACATGCATGTCTTCCTTTCAGATTTTTATCCCACTCTGCTTTCCATTCATCTGTTATTATTTCTTTAATTAAGCTCTTAATCTCTGATTTACTCGTCCCTACATTTATTAGATTTTTATCAGATCTACCTTTCTTGGCTTCTTTGTCTGCCTTTTCTATTCGCTATATGCCAACATGTCTCAATGTGTAACTCCCTGTGTGAAGTGCAGTTTGTCTACCCATCTACTCACCTACCTACCTACCTACCTACCTACCTACCTACCTACCTACCTACCTACCTACCTACCTACCTACCTACCTACCTACCTACCTACCTACCTACCTACCTACATACCTATCTAACTACCTACCTACATAATACCTACCTACCTAGCTAGTTACCTAGCTAGCTAGCTACCTTCCTGCCTGCCAACCTACCTATCTACCTACCTACCCACCTACCAACCTATGTAATTATCTATCTATCTATCTATCTATCTATCTATCTATCTATCTATCTATCTATCTATCTATCTATCTATCTATCTATCTATCTATCTATCTATCTATCTATCTATCTATCTGTCTGTCTGTCTGTCTGTCTGTCTGTCTGTCTGTCTGTCTGTCTGTCTGTCTGTCTGTCTGTCTGTCTGTCTGTCTGTCTATCTATCTATCTATCTATCTATCTATCTATCTATCTATCTATCTATCTATCTATCTATCTATCTATCTGCCTGTTTGTCTGTCTGTCTGTTTGTGTATTTGCCATTAATTTCTTTGTGTAAATTTGTCTGTCGTGATTTATATTTTACACTAATTATGTCATCTTAAAGAAATAATTTAATGGCTGAACTAGCATATTTTTTTCCTTACAATTCTTTTTTAAATAAGTAATTAATAGTAGTTACATGTTATCGCTTCTATCACATCAGTATGTTTCCATGGTAACAAAGCAAGAAATGTGACATATACCCACAAAGTGTGGCTTATGTCGGTATCCTCACGTGTATCGATATTGATACTTAAAGAACGATCATTCAAAGGTTTTCAAATTGATCAATAATTCTTTTCTGTTCTTTCATATTAAACAAAAAAATGTTAATATTGTGAAGCGGCGTAGATAGGGTGATTATTAGTTTCCCCTTGATTATCAGCCCCTTGTCGTCCCCAGAGTCTCTTGTGAAACAAAGAAAGAATATGACTACTGATGCCTCAAGCATGTCTTACAAGGCGACTAATGTGAGGCTATGCATGAGGGCTGGCAACCCCATCAATTCAAATAAATTACCACCGCATTATGGGTATGTCAATGTTTTGTGCCAGCTACAGTAGTCCCGTGCTCCATAGGAAGCCAAGAGGACAGTGGTGACGCTGGATGAATGTCTCACAAGTTTTGTCATGAATAGAAAATATTTTAAAAAATATTTTACACTGGCTTTTAATGCACTAAAAAGCGACACATAATTTTTTCAAGGAGTTTATAGTTTGCAGTAACAAAATGTAACATTAAATTGACAAAAAGCATGATAATTTTATTGTCATGGGAGAATACACAATGCCTAGTTTCAGAGTTATTGCTCATCTGGAAGTGATTGAAAAATCGATTGCAAGATTTGAAGGTGACAAGAGAGTGACATACGTTGCAAGTTAAAGAAAAGCCTGTAAAAATAACGGCAATGTTAAACTAATGTGGATTATTGTACTTTGTTTTCTTTGTGTTTGTTTATTTGTGTTTAAAATTTTACTGAACTGGCGTTATGCAAATATTGTATCTGTGCACTCTTCCAGTTCTAACTGTTTATTATTTATTTACTTAGACGTTGCTCTTCTACCCTGGGGTGTAGAGGTTTGCCACACACACACACAATGAGAGAGAGAGAGAGAGAGAGAGAGAGAGAGAGAGAGAGAGAGAGCACCATACTATGATATCGGAAATATTCCTCCTGCCCCTGCCCTGATTGCAATCTAGTTCTCGGTCCTTCAGAGATTGTCTAATGTTGTCCTCCTAGCGAACTCTGGATTGTTCTGGAGGTCTGGATCCCTGATTCGCGGTTTCTCATATCTGTCGTGATAGCCGATCTTCTCCCATGCTGTAGACATAGCTAAACCATTTCAGTTCTAATTGTACTTGGCTAAATTGTTGGTTTTTCTGGTGATCTTTTTAGTTATTCTATGCAATATTTGGACTAACATGACAGAGAGAAATTCCTTGCAAGCAAGAGGCTGTATAATAATACATGTTTTAAAAGCTCTTTTACTGAATTTTGGTGGATGATTCCTACATGGGGACCAGCCACTGTGGTGGCATTGTGCTTAGTAGGGAGTTGAAATAAAAATGATAATGTCTGAAAATAAACACAAGTAATCGCACTATTAGAAATGGAAAAAGTGAGAAGAAAATAACACAGTACCTGCCCAGCAAACATAGACACATGTGTTACAAGCTCCATGAAACATTGTATGTGTCCTCGTGTGCAGATTTTTGTATGAAGCTTGCGACGGATAAATTCAGCTGCAAATTTAGTCACAGTCAAAAAGACTGATGACGTCTTTACGAAGTTCCTTCAATACAACTGTTGACAGTGACTTGATGTGTGAGTATCACAGATGAGTAGCTGTGTATACACACAATCTATCTTAGCAGCAATATGTAGAAAGGTCAAGTGGTACGCCACTACAAATGATGTAAACCAGGAAGTGAGCAAAGATTGACAATAATGAGTCCAACTAACGCCGAATATTTGCTTTATTTAAACGAAGGATGTAGAACCGGAGACGACAAATTCACGTTTCTAGGACTGTTAACTGGTAACACGTGTTTGGTTGATGTTTCAAGTGACATTCAACATTTATTATATTCCCTGTCCCGCCCCAAGAATACAATATTTACTGATACACCACGAACTGCGAAGATACCTTCGTGTCTGTTTTTGTTTGTTTGTTGCTTTTTTGTTTTGTTTTTGGTTTTGAGGACTATCTTCACTACACACGGACAACTCCACCAGTGCGCCGATTTCCTACCTTAGATCACACAAGGAGGATCTCAGCAGAGTGCATGAACTTCGTAGCACCGATTAGAATCCCAGTGTGTGTATATAGGAATCAGACATTCTAT